>CM046874.1:403378698-403648951 GCA_025667525.1 Glebionis coronaria | reverse complement strand
TTAAATATGAGGGTTTAGCAGTTAAGGGTTATCATGGTGGAAGTATTATTGCATGTGAAGATAGAGGTTCTTTTGGTAAAGTGGATTCAAATTGTAGAAGTAGTTTAGTATTCTTAATGTGTTACGATCAGATCAGCGTTTAGTGTATTTTTATATTTCAGTTATGGGTTTGGCATTTTGATCGTGTTTGGTTATTTAATCATTTTTTGTGCAGGTTTATAATTATAAAAGAAAGTTTTCCAATAGAGCTTGTCATAACCGAGTATGTTGATGTGGCATTGAAGTAATTGCATTAGTAAGCGTTGCAGCAAGGGCGTTTGGCTGCTGTAGGAAGCTGTATCAAAGGAGTTTGGCTGCTTCAGGAAGGGCATTGGGCTGCTTCAGGAAGGGTGTTTGGCTGTTGCATCAAGGGAATTTGGATGCTGCATCAAGGGAATTTGGTTGCTGCATCAAGGGCGTTTGACTGCTGCATCAAGGTCATTTGGCTGCTGCAGCAAAGTTGTTAATGTTTTCCTATCGTAAATGGTCATAATAATGTTAGAATTTTTAGAATGCTTTTTGATTATTTAGTAGTCTTGATGTACCTGTAAATATTATTTGTGGAGTATATAATAAGAATGAATTAGTTTCCTTTCCTTATTGTTCAGAATGTTAAAAATGTAATGATACTTTTGTATAAATTGTTACTCGTAACAGAAATAGCTTCTCGTTGTAAGCTTGTCTTCCATTCTAAAAGAACGTAGAGTATCATCTTAAGATTTGTTGTGTGGTCAAAAATTATTGCGCTTGTCAAAGCATATCATATTTGATCAAAAGAAAACATAAGAAGGTACTAATAGAATGAACAATATACCAAAGTTACAACTAATCTTGCCATACTTTTTAACCATTTATAAGCACCAAACACGATTCATTCTAAACTATAACTTAGACAAAAGATACAAAGTGCTGAGTACAAATGTACATTTAAATCAGCGTAGATTTGCATTTAGTTCATCACAGATGTGCATATCAGTGGTTTACAAACAAAATATACAAGTGTTCCTAAAGTAGCAAAAGAAAGAAACATAAAAGCATTAAATGACCAAAACCAAACATTAACATATTTCCAGCTTCACTAGAATATTTCTTCAGTAGCATATTTCCAACTTCATAATGGCTTTTTACAGTCACAGTAGCAACTTCTGTAACATCACAGTCACAGTAGCATCTCGTCTTCTTCAAAATTTCAGTAACATCTAATGCCATTTGAGTCGCAATAGCATTTTTCCAACGACACTAAACACAATAAACACATTCTTCTCAATCAGAGATCTACCCTTTAGATTTCCAGTGGCTTGCTTTAGTTTGTCCAATGCCTCTTTCATTCCAAAATTTCAAAGCAGACCATTATCATATATTTCCTTTAGTTTCTAAACCAATCATTATAATAAATTGATGCAATTAGAAAGAAAATCTATACTCACCTCGATACTCAAAGCAAACTATTATCATAAATTTCATTTGTCACGTAATCACAAAAGCATAAACCTACATAGGGGCTTTTTGAAACCAATATGATGGGTTTATGAGCATGAAACCTATGTTATACTAACTGCGTTATTATTTTTTAAATCAACCATGTCAATATATTATACCAAAAAGGACACCACAACGAACCATAAGAACACCTAATGAAACCTTATAAATTTACTATTCACAACCTTATAAAGCTTATACACCTACTACATCGCTATGGAATACACCTACTCCATCGACAACTACATCAAACTAACAACTAAGTATACAAGCATTTTCCTGATTAAAGAATGAAAGTACTAGCTAATAAATCCATATTTGTGGCAAACTAATACCTACTGCATCAAATTTGATGAGCAACTGCATCATACATACAATTTCACATACAAACAATTTCATTTGCATGAATTACACAGATCTATTGAAAAATATGTGTATGTGTATGTTTATACCTATATTTTCTATCAAGAAAAACATACTGCATTATCAATTCGGAACAGGTGCATCGTAGTGTATAATTAATAGTTTATGCATCATAGTATAGATTTAGCGCATTAGTATGTAAAACTGGCGCATCACAGTCATAAATTCCTATTGCGGCATTCTATCAAACACCTTGGTGTGCAGGTTCCATACACACGTCTTTTTTCTAGTTTTCCCTCAAATCTGTTGCATATGTAGTGAAAAACTTAGAAACATAAATCCAACTCCTAAACTTTGTGTATGTGATTAAACAAATAAAAACTTCAGTCTAGCTTTCATCAACAATTCAAACTTAAATAACAAGATGTGAAGATCTTACTATCATTATTCACTATGATGAACTTGTTGTTCATGACGAACACTCGTCATTTGTTATGATGAACACACAATCGACGTATAAAAACTCGGTCAATAGTATCAATTAAATCAGTGATGTAGAATAAGATGCATAAGATGGCAGAGATGATGGAAAGATGATGGGGAGATCGGTGCTCGCTGGTGGAGAGACGATGGTGAGATCGATGTTCGCCGGTGAAAGATCGAGAGGGACAGTTGAGTATTATTGTTGAAGAAAAGAAAAAGTAGAATATAGATATATATAACTATTGATGTAAAATGACTATTATGCCCCTGCTAATTAAAAAAAGGAGCGGATGAAGAGTGGACATGTGGCAACTTGGGAGGCCTTCCTAGGCTTTTTATTTTAACAAACCTTCTCATTTTATCCCATATATATATATATATATATATATATATATATATATATATATATATATATATATATATATATATATATATTAAATAAATTAATAAATACAATAAATATATTTATTAAATAAATTAACTCTTTACGTATTGAGTGCAATCCCGTAATCTCGAGTTCGATCCTATCACATGACTATTAAATATAAGTCCGTAAACTTTCAGCTCACACTTGGACATATTTCGAATATCGTGATTACATTGACTAGAGTCTAGTTACACTTAGCAATGTTTCTAGTACAACTCGAGTAAGTTCTCCTGGATAAAACCATTTAATGATTCATCATTATTATTATCCTTTTATTTCTAATACAACGTTAATAAGGATATGGATCTCAGTCATTCCTTTCATTAACCATTTTGTTTCTCGTTCACAGATTCAGCAAGATTACCAAAACAAATTTAGGTGTGGCCACACAAACATATGATCGATCTAAGAAAATCAACCACTAATGACCCAAATTGAAAGTTCGTTTCCTAAGGAGGTTAATTGTGTGTGTTAAATTTGATAAGCTTTGGATTAATATTGAGAAAGGGGAAAAGAAGATGACGGGTTACGATAAAATTAAACTAAGACGAAAAACGTGTTTTCACGCAAACGAGGCGAAAATTAAAACTTATCCTAAAAATTCCCAACAAATCATAAAAATTCCTAAAAATATGACTAAGGTTTACAAATGATCAACACTTCTTGAAACTTTTTAAATTAATTAATATCTATTTTTTAAATGCTAATTAAAGCCCTAAAAATCATATAAATTAACAAAAAGCCCAAACTAAGATTTTTCAACTTGTAAACCTCAAAAATATTTTTATAAAGCTAAAAAGTATTTTTCCAAATGTTTAAACCTATTAAAACTGTTTAAAAACAATTTTTAATGAAAATAAAATATTAAAATAATATTAAAAACCATAATTTATAAAAAAATTCTAAAAACTTGCAAACTAGTGTATTTTATATAAATAAAATAGAAATGTAGTTGAAATTACCAAAATACCCCTATTGGGCCACCAAATGGGCTAAAAACAAAAACAGTCCAAACTAAATGGGCTTTCCAGCCCAAAACCAAAAAGTCAACAAAAAGCTTTGAAAAAGCCCAGTCTAAGTCAAAATTTGATTTTAAAGACAAAGTCTAAAGGCCCAAAATCTGAAGGTGAGCTTATCACTGCTTATAAGTCAATAAGCTAATCCTTAATGAGCCAATAAGCCCATTAAGCTATAAGATAATGCCATAAACTTTGCTTAAACACACAACCTTCTTATGACTTTTTAAGCTTATCTACAAAAAGAAATTTTGAAAAAGCCCAAGAAATAAGCCAGAACTTTGTAAAGAACATTTTCACAAAACGACAAAATAGTCGGGTTTGAGTTCTAGGGGGTTTCAAAAGCTGATTCTAGTGCAATAAGCTATAGAAGCCAATAAGCTGGCTAAAAAAGCCAAATAAGTTGGTTTTTTAGCAAAACCTTAACCAAATAAGCTGAAACCTTCTAGAATTGATATTAAGTTGAGAAAAATGACACCTACTACAAAATCAAAGTTGTTGCACAAGCCAATAAGCTAAACAGGATTATAAGCCAATTTGGGCTTATTTGACCAAAACTCAAATTTGATGAAATTATTTCCAAGTGATCCAGGGATGTTAATAAGCTTGTTTTAAGACTTTTTGATGAAGGACTCAAGGCTGAGACCTATTAATGAAGCTAACCAGTTGGTTAACTTGACTTAGATGTTAGCATATATAAGCTTATAGGCTTGGCTTATCAGCTTTGCAATAAGCAATCCAACACTTAAAATGGCAACACAAGCAACAAACAAACAAGTATCAATCACCAAAATAGCAGGGCAAGCACTAGATAATCAAATTCAACCTAAAATCTAAGTGGTGACTTTGCTGATGCAAATGACATCTTCAATGACTTTCAATAAGCTATAACTCACTCAATAAGCCACCAAATTAAACAACCAAGTATTGCACAGAAACGAACCAACAAGGAATACTTGCAAACCAAAATTCAGACCCTCAATCCAACAAATGAAGATTTGAGAGCTGCTGATATGATTGACCAATTTCAAACCACTTAGAACTTGTTTTATGTAAACCTGTAAAATACTTTTCCAGCCTTAAACAAACTTAACCAGGTATCAAACCAACCTTAAATACATGTGACAAAAGGTTTTAAACCCTAAGAACCAAGGGCTCAAGGCCACAAGGCCTCTTGATCCAAAAATTTCCAAACAAACTTGTTTTAGTACTTTTTCAAACAAACTTCTTATTTTTAAACACAACCTATGGTTTTTATGATTCCAATATTTTACCTAGGTGACAAATGAAAGATACAAGCTAAAAAATCAACACCACAATCATCAGTACTCAAAATCACATAACATCAACACTTAGCAGATTTTTGACAAAAAATTAAAAAGAAAAAGGGAAGAAGGACTGAACCTCTCTCCCTTAACTTCCAAGGGAGAGTCAAAAAATGCTCCTTGGACCTTGTACAACAACTAGAATAAGACCAAGGTTCTTGAACCAAGGGTGAACACAAGGGCTCTTGTTGATGGTTCAATAGCTAAACCAAGAGCCTTGGATCTTCAACACAAGCAACAAACAGCCACACCAAAAGGTGATAAACCTTCACAATCTTGCTGTGAACAAGCTTGTAAGAGCTTATAGCTTTTGGGGAGGGGTTAGTACACAAAAATTATCAAAACAGATAGCCTTTTGAAAACTTTTTCAAAACATTAAAACTCAACCAAATCAAAACCTTTTTCAACCAAACTTTTAAAACAAGTAAACAATGATTATGGAACTCAGATTCTAGCAATACTATACCAACTTAAATGGAATAAAAAGGAATTATAGATGCACAAGCAAAATACCAAACTTTTATTTCACGTGAAAGGAATTACAAGATTAAAAGCTATAAAATGGAACAAAAGGCATCACCATAGGATGGGGGTCCTTTTATAGTGCTAATGGACTATTCTAGAATGAAAGAAATACATAAACCCTAGCCTAGAATTTCCAGAAATGCCCTTAAGTGCTTGGATGCATTTTGAGGTGTATGAGCTGTCCAAAATGATCTAAACCCTCTATCTTGAACGTAGGGAGCAAGTAGTTGCTAAGGGACGTTGGTTTATCCATGTAGGATTACTTGGAGGCTAAGTCGAATGCTTATTGGTGCAAGGGAGGCTTGGGTGGGGTCCATGGGTGATGGGGTGATTGGTCTGAGGTGTGGGATCGATTCGTGTGAAGGTGCATCACATGTGGGTGAAGGTAATTGAAATTAACCCTTTGGTTTAAGTGGGTTAGTTACTAGGGTTGAAGAAGGGTGAACAGTGGTAGTTTTGATCATAAATTAGTAGGGAGAGGTGTTTGGCGCGTGTTGTGGGATTTAAATTGTTGATACAAAAGTTCGATGGACCGAATTGAACCCGAATTAGGCTTGATTCGGGGTCTTGTGGATTCCGACTCTTGCACCAAGTGAATCTTGTTAAGGACCCTACACACTAAGAACATACACCGTTAGGCTTACCATGGGCGTTTGTCCCACGATTAGACTCTGGCGTGAGAGTAAGTAATCGATTTGAGTATATGTGAGGGTTTAGGGTATTGTGTGTATCGTACCTTTATGGAACTGATGTTGGAGTTTTTGCTTACCCTTTAAGAAAAGAGTAACAAAATAGGGCAAGTATGCACGACGATTTAGGAAAACCGTGTGTGAATGACCCTAAAAGTGAGTTCGTTCTCGAGGAGGCAAGTGCGTTGTGTTAAGAGATGATTTTGATTTGTGATTATATGATTGAAAAAGAAAGAAAGAAATGAGATTAGAAATGGAAGAAGGTTACGAAGACGGATCGAGCTAAGACGAAAAAGCGTTCACGTAAAACCGTAAAAAACTACAAAATTAAAAATTTTGAACCTAAAAATTAATTAAAAGCTAAAATTAGTCTAAAATAACATAAATAAGAATAAAAATCCAATAAAAATATTTTAAAACCTTTTATTAATTAAATATTCAATTTTAAATGCTAATTAAAGCCCTAAAATTAAATATAATTAATCAAAATGTCCAAAATATTATTTTATTGAACAAATAACTTACTTATATTATCTAAAGGCTAAAAAGTATTTTTTTTTTAATTTTTAAAAACTATTTTTCTATTTTTAAATCACTAAAAACTATTTTAAAACTAAAATAATTATAAAAAATAATAAAATAATGCTAAAACTAATTTGACACTTTTAAAAATCCTAAATTACTCTAATAAACAGAAGAAAAATGAAAAAAATTGAAAAATATTAAATTTACCACTAAAAGACAAAAACAGTTTAATATAAAACCCTAATTAACTTAAATTAATTCTAAAAAATAATAAAAAGATGAACAGTAGAATATTTTTAAACCAAAAATCTTAAAATGTTTTTCTTAATAAAAGAAAAATGTTGAAACTGAAAATATGTATTTTTGGCACTAAATGCCAAAAACAGAAATAATAAAAGTAATTAAAATAGCAATAAAACCTAAAAAATAGTAAATGAACAGTAAATAAAAGTTTAATTAAACTGAAAAATCACAAAATAAATAAGAAAAATAATGACACAAAAATCAAAGTCTAATTCCTAATTTCACCCACTAAAGACAAAAAAGTTCAAATCCTGATAGTGACACTTGACAGATTTTGTTTTTTAGCTGAGCAATACTAACTGTTGTGCAAGCAGGGGGAACTTTGTTCCCACTGCTAATGTAAATTCCAGGTCTGGGCAAAGATTTGATTGTAACTTGTTCAATACTTAATTTCTTGGACAATGATTGGAACCCCCACAACCAGTTGGGTTGTGGGGAGTCACAAAAAATATAAAAACCACAAGTTGTACACAAATTTTGCACACAAATGCCCTAATTCAGTTACTGATATATGCTAAACAAGAACTGGGCACTAGGTCTGATCTATTTGGAAATTGGTTGAGTTTTGACAGGCTACAACTTACTCAATCTAACACCAATCAACAAATTAACAAGTCCTGGCCTTAAATGATACTATCCTCTAGCAACATACAAGATTTGAAAGAAACTTTTACACTAAAACAGGCTATAATGCACTTACTGATTTTCCAGGCAAATTTTATCACATGAGCATGCAATAGCTTGAATACTCCTACTAAACTTAAACCAAATAAACTTTAAACTACTACAACCTTATTGGGATATGTCTAAGCAGATTTTAAGCCAAATAATTAGCATTTACTTGTTTAAAGATCTAATCCCAAACACCCCTTTAATACTGAAAATGATTTTTTTTTTCAAATCAAAAGCTATCAAACTTGCACAAATCTGCTTGACTGAGCTTCTAACATGCATATATCATCCAAATAGGCATAAACAAACAGCAATCTAACACTTAAACAAACACTTGACAACTTTCATACAAATTCATGCATATCACATAAATGACCAAATATTCAACTAAAAATAAAGAGCAAGATTGTTACCTAGAGGGACCTACATCCAGGTCCCTCAGTGGCTGCTTTGCCACCTCCTACAAGATCGGGCTTGTGCTGAGCCTTTTGGGAGTTTGGTATGCTAAGTACTTGTGTACAAATGACAAGAAATGGGTAAAAATGGGCTTTGATTGCTTCTTGTTTCCTGCACACCACAAACAACAAGGAAAGAAACAACAAGCTGATAAGTAATCCAATAAGCTTGGTTTAATGAGCTTATTGTATGACTTATAGCAAGAAGCTGAAAAAATGAACAAGATTTTATAAAAATCTTTTGGAGAACCAAACTTGGAAAATTTGTAAACTACTTGAACCAACAAAGAAACTAAACAAATTCAACTCCTGGAATCAAACCTGTCTTGTCAAGACAAATTCAATCCTAAACTTGAACTTGGATCCAAAACTTTTCAAAAAAAAAACAAATTTCTGAAATATTTTGTAAAAAAAAGTGAAATTCTTCAATAAACTTAAAGGTTTTAAACTGATTTCCAGGAAAATCAAACTTAACACTAGAACAATGGAAATAAATATGGAACTCAGTAATATGCAGTTTAAGAACTTTTCATTAATTCATTAAAAAAGACAAAAATCTGGAACCAAAGTGCTTCACAAGTCGAAGTCACTTTATATAGGACTAAGTAGAAGGTCCTAGAATACTGAATAAAAAATAATAAGTCCTAAACCCTAACAAGTTGCATTCCAGATTTGCCCCTTTGTTTGAACTTGGTCAAGGATCATCATGTCATGCCAGGCTGTGATGAGCAATCTATAACCGTTGGTGATGCCTTTGGGAGGAAGAAAATCACATGGGTCATTGATTTAGTCTCCTTAAAGTTGAAAAAGGTGGAATCCGTGACATGTGATAGCTGGTGGGGGGACAATAGTGTGGAGAGGTCGTTTTCTGGGTGTACTGGTGTGTTGGGAGTGGGGCTGGGATGAAAACCCCTAAGGTTAATTAGGATTAAGGTTAGTAATTAGTGTGAGGTTTTATGGGTTGTAGCTAGGGTTTAAGGGATGAAGGTGGGTAAATAGTGTGTTTTGATTTGGTTTTAGGGTTAATTGTGTTTAAAAAAATTGTTAGGCGCGTTTTGGTTTAACTGATATATTAAATCAGTTAATGGAGTGCTGATGTGGAGGTTTTAAAGGAGTTGATTGGTTGGAAGGTGGTAGTGGCACACGTGGAGGGTGATGATAAGAGGGATAAGGTTTACATGTCTGCCCCAATTGGCCCCCCACTTCTCTATTACTTGCTACTTTGTATTAAACAGCCAAAATAACTTTTTCCCTTTGATAACAACTTTGGCAGTTTGGCATATTTGGCCCAAATACTTTATAAACTTGAAACAAGGACTTAAAATGCATAACTTGCATTCTTCAAGGGCTGTTGGTGACATGTCTTCATACTTCAAGGTTTTGACTTGTTTGTTGACTTCTTGGAGGACCAATATTGACAATTTAGTTTTGTTGAGGGACTAAATTTGCCAATTCTTCAAAGTTAAGGGTCCTTTTTGTAATTTTGACAAACTTTGGGGACCAAACTTGTAATTATGAAGATACAAGGTTATAAGGTGTCAATTCTTCCATATTGGAGGACCCTTCTTCAAGATTCCTCAAATCTTCAAGGGTTCTCTTTGGAAAATTCTTCATTAGGGCTTGGTTCATCGTGCGGCTTCGTTTCCCGTGTTCGTTTTTTGACTGATTCTTGTGATCTTTTGTCATTTTCTCAATATCCGTACCTAAAATACACAAGCAACAAACACAAGAATATATTTGGGTATTTTGATGATATTTAATGCATTTTAAGCCCTATTTGGACCATGAGACTATGTATAAAAGTAGTCTCATCACTCCCCCATACTAAACCATTGCCATGCCCTCACGCAATGCTAGAATAAAGTATCATAGCACCTCCAAAATTCATTTTTATTCACTTTATTGAAATGATAAACTAGCTACACTACTACTATTGCTACTACTTGCGTTTTAGACATAATGTATGATTTTCATCACAAAATGGGACGTTTAGGTTCATAGAATAAGAACACGTGAATGCTTCGTTAGAAATAATTTCATCGTCCTTGATTTTCACTCCAATTCCATGCCAAGCGTGCAAAGAGATCATTGTCATTATAAGTTAGTAATACGTTTAGGTACTTATCCTCCCATTATTCCTAAGTTGTATCTCTTATATTTTATTTTGTCTTGAATGTTTCACGAGGATACATTGTTGACTTATGCGATAATAGAGACTTAGGTCTAAAAATAGAGTCCTAACGGTGTAACTAAGACCATCAAATCAATAACCCCTCCTAATAGACAACGATGTTAAAAAATTAAGTTGACAAGAAGAATCGATAAACACGGTTTTTTAACGGTTTTGAACATGAGACTTATTACCAAGACTTTTATACGCCCCCTAACGGAAGGGCCTTATTATCTTTGGTTTACCTCCATCTTTTATTCAACTTCGCCATGAAGCTTTTATTATGACTTCGGTCTTGCCTTGCCTTTTATTATCCGCCTCATCGGTGGTTTTATTAGCCAAAGACGTATATCCTCACGCTAAAGCGAATTTTGGATCTTTAAAGCTTCGAAGATTAAGGCTTGATTCACTTTCAATTTTTGCATAGATTTTTCGGCCTTGTGGGGCTTCAAATTGTTTGCTAGATTTAGGTGAGCACTTGAAATCTTATTATTGGGTGAAGCTTTCGATTATTCGGGTGCCAATACTTTAAAACCGTGACGTTGGCGATACCTTAATGTCTTCCCAATTTAATTACACGAAAGCTACTAGAAAAGACTAGAAACCCAACAATCCTAACTAAACCGCTAAGTCAATATTTATTAAGCAAAAAATATTTACATGCGAAGGGAGAATAAGAAAATAACGAGAACACATGAGTTTTTGAAAGAATACGAGTACTCTACGTTTAGCATAGTAACTTATAATTAACTCTATCATTTCTCGTCCCCATTTAAGAGACTTAGCCTAATGTGTAGTTAAGGAATCAAAGCTAAGTGCTCAACACGCACGGTCGAGTCCAAAATTACTCTTATTCTCGCCATCGGAAAACCTACATTCGTGTCTTCAAACACTTATGAAATATGAGAAAAATTTTAAAATTTGGCCATTTTTAGCCTTATTTTGCAACAAAACGATAAACAAAAAAAAGATAAACTTTGGAAAGCGTGAAGGTTTGGCAAGGCAAGTATCTATTCACCCCCCCATACTAAAGTTAAACATTGTCCTCAATGTTTCGAGTCTAGGGGTGCAAACACCCCCGTACTAGAGACGTAGTCGAATACCTAATCTAGCATGGAAAGGGTGTAACCAATAAATTAATAGCCGTTTATGAAGTGTGCTAAAAACCTAAGGTTAGAACATCAAAAGGATATATCATGGATATTGAGAAAGTCTTCAAAGCAAACGATCGAGTGCTCCCATAAAACAAACACGAGAGGCTCCAATCGTGAAGATCATGATCTAAAAACCACAATGCACAAACAACCACGGAACAAACGTTGGAAGGGCACAAATCCCCTCACATTAAACTAATTAGAAAGAGATAATATGTACATAGGATAAGCATGGGACTCCCCCACGAGGCACCTCGTTTTTGATTACCGAGTCATGAGCTCGACTCGATCCCCTCAATACTAATTATCATTGGGGAAGGTGACTTGGTCGAGGTAGTTCAAGGATGGAACTTCCCCGCCAAAGTAGTGCTTCAACCTATGTCCATTCACCTTGAAGTTAGGACCATCATCTTGAGCTAGCTCGATGGTCCCATACGGAAACACTTGAGTCACGGTGAATGGACCGGACCAACGGGATTTCAACTTACCGGAAAAGATTTTCAATCTTGAATTAAAAAGCAAAACTTGATCCCGAATGTTAAAAGCCCGGTTTTTAATTTTAGAATCATGCAACTTTTTAGTTTTTTCTTTGTAAATCAATGAATTTTCATAAGCAATATCCCTCAATTCATCTAATTCATTCAATTACATTTTCCGGTGTTTTCCCACGGTCTCCATATCATCATTACAATGCTTTAGGGCCCAATAAGCCTTGTGTTCTAACTCGATAGGCAAATGACAATTCTTTCCATACACAAGCTTATAGGGAGTGCACCCAATGGGCGTCTTATGAGCGGTCCTAAAGGCCCATAAAGCATCGTCCAACTTATCCGACCAAGTTTGTCGGTTTTCCCCAACGGATCTCTCCAAGATCCTCTTCAACGCTCGGTTTGAAACCTCGACTTGCCCACTCGTTTGTGGGTGATAAGCCGTAGAAAGCCGATGTGTAACCCCATATTTCCTTAAGACCCTTTCGAATTGGTCGTTACAAAAATGGGTTCCAGGATCGCTTATGATAGCACGAGGGGTTCCAAACTGAGAAAACAAGCTTTTCAAAAACTTGACTACCACACGAGCATCATTGGTGGGCAAGGCCTTGGCCTCCACCCACTTAGAAAGGTAGTCAACCGCAACAAGGATGTACTTATTACCACGAGATGATGGGAACGGCCCCATAAAGTCTATACCCCAAACGTCAAAGATCTCACACACTTGGATGATATTTTGTGGCATTTCATCTTTTTGTGAAGCTTTTCCTTGTCGTTGGCATGCATCACACGACTTCACAAGATCTTGTGCATCTCGTTAAATAGTAGGCCAAAAGAAGCCGACATCAAACACCTTCTTAGCCGTGAGATTAGCACCGTGGTGACCACCCGTGGGTCCCTCATGGCAAGCTCTAAGGATGTTAGAAGCTTCGGTGCCAAATACACAACGTCGGATGATTTGATCCGCACAAGTTCGAAACAAGTAAGGGTCGTTCCAAAAGTAGAACTTGACGTCACGAAAGAATTTCCGTTTTTCTTGAGTCGTCATACCCTTAATGATGAAGTTACCCGCATGGTAATTTGCAAAGTCCGCAAACCATGGGGTGGAAGAATCAAGCTTAGAATTCACTACACCAAGTGTCTCGAGCGAAATGTTTCGGTGATTTCCTTGGGCTCGTAAACACTTTGGTGAGGATCTTCCAAACGAGAAAGATGATCGGCCGCTAGATTCTCGGCTCCTTTTTTGTCAACGATTTTGTGATCAAATTCTTGAAGGAGGAAAATCCAACGAAGTAATCTAGGCTTAGCATCTTGCTTTGCCATAAGATACTTAATAGCCGAATGGTCCGTATACACTATGCATTTCGTCAAGACGAGATAAGGTCAGAACTTCTCAAATGCATACACCACGGCAAGGAACTCATTTTCCGTTGTAGTGTATTTTAGTTGAGCCTCGGCCATCGTCTTGCTAGCATAGTGAATAGGCAAGAACTGCTTATCATGACGTTGCCCCAAAACGGCCCCAATAGCGTAATCACTAGCATCACACATGAGCTCAAAGGGGAGGTTCCAATTGGGAGCAACAAGAATGGGAGCTTCGGTAAGTTTCCTCTTAAGGATCTCAAAGGCTCGTACACAATCTTCGTCAAAGACAAAACGTGCCTATTTTTCAAGAAGATGTGTAATAGGTCGAGAAATCTTTGAAAAATCCTTGATGAATCGACGATAAAAGCTCGCGTGGCCTAGGAAACTCCTAACTCCCTTAACGGTTTTGAGATGAGGTAATTTGGCGATGACGTCTACCTTAGCTTGATCTACCTCAATCCCCGCTTTCGAGACCTTGTGCCCTAAGACGATTCCACTCTTAACCATAAAATGACATTTTTCCCAATTGAGCACAAGGTTGGTTTCCTCACAACGTTTTAACATTCTCTCAAGGTTTGACAAACACGAAGTGAAAGAATCACCAAACACGGAAAAGTCATCCATGAAGACTTCCATCGTTTTCTCGATCATATCTCGAAAAATATCCATCATGCGCCTTTGAAAGGTTCCCGGTGCATTACAAAGTCCGAATGGCATTCTACGATAGGCAAACGTTCCATATGGACACGTAAACGTAGTTTTTTCTTGATCACGAGGATCGATGGGAATTTGGAAGTAACCGGAAAAACCATCTAAAAAGCAATATAAATCGTTTCCCGCAAGACGCTCCAACATTTGGTCCATGAAGGGCAAGGGAAAATGGTCTTTACGAGTGGCTTCATTCAACTTTCCATAGTCAATGCACACTCTCCATCCGGTCACGAGTCTAGTGGGAATCAACTCGTTGGCATCGTTTGGCACAACGGTCATCCCTCCCTATTTAGGTACACAATGAATAGGACTCACCCAAGGGCTATCGGAAATAGGGTAAATCATTCCCGCGTCAAGGAGTTTAAGGACCTCCTTTTTGATGACGTCGTGAATTTTGGGGTTCACCCTCCTTTGACTTTGGATTGTGGGCTTGAAATCCTCCTCCATTAAGATTTTGTGGGTACAAAACTTGGGATCGATTCCCTTAATGTCGGATAACTTCTACGCAATCGCCCCTTTATGATCCTTTAGAACATCGACAAGTGCGGTTTTTTCATCATTCGAAAGTTCCTTCGCAATAATAACCGGCAACTTGTCGTCCTCCTCCAAATAGACATATTCGAGGTGAGGAGGTAAATCTTTCAACTCGAGGATGGGTGGTTCCTCAAGTGAAGATTTGGGCTCGATACTCATAACCTCCTCGGGTGGAGGAAATGGGAAATCGTTAAGAAAATCCTTGATAATCGAGAAGTCCTCATCGTTGTCGAGGTCTTCGTCACAAGTACGTGGAACATTGCATTCTTCCAACGTAAAACCACCACCTTCAAATGGAGTGAACGTTGGTGTCGAATTATCAAGAATTGGATCTAACATAGTGGGATTGCCACTAGTTTCTTCATCACCAAACCCTAAAACTTCTTGTGAAAATTCCTCGCAAACCACGTCGATCATATCAACGAGGTTTATGGTAGCAACGGAATAAACATGAGAAAGTTGAGAATTTTGAGTTGCGTTTATAACAAGTTCCTCGTCGTTGAAACGTAAGGTGATCTTTCTAGCATGCACATCAATTAAAGCCATAGACGTATCTAAAAACGAACGACCTAAAATGAGAGGAACTTGAGGATCCGTGGGGATATCAACGACGATAAAGTCTACGGGATAGTAGAACTTCCCCACTTTCACAAAAACGTCTTCCGCCAAACCACATGCACGAATCGTGGAATGGTCGGCCAACTCGATAGACATTAGTGAATGAGTAAGATTAGGAAGATTGAGCGACTTGAAGATTGCAAGTGGCATTAAATTAATGCTAGCACCAAGATCGGCCAAGGCATAGCATTCTTCCATATCTTGAATTGCACAAGGGATCAAAAATTTACCGGGATCACCGACTTTTTGAGGTATGCGATTAAGATAAACCGACGAACAACTAGACAATTGGTGCAATTTCTCCTTGTTGTTCAACATACTCTTAAAGTTAGCGGAGAATCGAGGCATCATGACCAAAGCATCGGCGAAACTCACATTAAGGTGCAACTCACGAAACATTTTCATAAAAAGCTCAAATTGATAATTGTCGCGCTCTTGTCGTTTCTCCTTCCTAAGTCTCGATGGGTAAGGCAAGGGTGGTGTGGGTTTGGGCATAGGCATAGCCTTTGGAATCTCGGGTTCCAATGTTGGTAAAGGGTCGACCGTAGGTGTGGCATGAGCGGTACTTTGTGGGCTTGAGATATGCTCCTTTTCGACCACCACCTCGGGTTCTTCCTCAATTTCCTCCACCGTTGGAGTAATTGGTTGAGGAGTCGGTTCTTTAAGTGCCTTACCACTTCGTGTGGTAATCACTTTCATCTCTCCCTTCGGGTTTGATACGGTGTTACTAGGCAAACTTCCCGAAGTAGAGGCTTTGTTCCCCATGACGGCTTCTAAAATGGCATTAAGCTTAGCATCTTGACTATTAAACTTAGCATCTTGACTAGCGGCTTTTTGGTCAATTCTTTGTTCAAGCCTAGCATGACTTTGTTCAATTTTATTGTTTTGACCTCTAATTTGATTAGCAAAATCATTCTTCAACTCATTTCTCATGTTAAGATTTTCCTTCACAAAATTAGCCAACTCCTTGGTGTTTTTAGCCGTGTCCCTAGCTTGACTAGCCAATTGCTCTTGAATGTTTTCCAAAATCTTATCATTTGCCGTAGCGTAATTCAAAAAGTCCATTGGAAGTTCTTTAGTGTAAACATTTTGAAGACCTTGACTCGTGTTTTGAAAATTACGGTTTTGGTTTTGATTTTGCAATTGGCTACTACTTCCTTGATTCCCATAGTTGTTATTACCCTTGTAATTGTTCCTTTGATTATTTTGGTAACCAACTTGATTGTTTCGATAATTGTTAGCATTTTGATTTGGTGGAAAACCCGGTGGAGTCAATTGATTAGTGCGTGGAACTTGACCGTTTTGGTTATAAGTTCCCGCGGCCGCGAAGACACTCGAAGTGTTACCACCATTGGTAATGCACTCGGAGTAATCGTGAGCTCCACCACAATACATACAAGAAACCTCAACCGCTTTAGCCGTAGCGGGAGTGGGTTGTTCACCAACTTTAAACTCAATTAACAATCCCTTAAGCTTATCAAAAATCTTGTTCTCCAAATTAGCCTCGATTTGGCAAGCATCAACGGTGTGTGACAATGAAGGCGAAGGCGAAGACGAAGTCTTACGAACATTGGATGTGCTACGAGGACTATAGACCTTAGACCTATTCTCAATGATTAACAATGCTTCCTCGACCGTCTTACACAAAAAATTACCACCCGCGGCGGCATTAAGATAATCACGCTCATGATCGTTCAAGCCATTGTAAAACCTGTCATTTTGATGCAAGTCGGAAAAACCATGATGAGGACATTCGTGCAACATTTCCTTAAACCTATTCCAAGCCATTGAAAAACTCTCATTATAGTCTTGCGAAAATTTTGAAATCTCGTTTTTCAAATGCGTAGTCTTAGAGGGCGGAAAAAATTGGTTCACGAATTCTGAAATGAGATCCTTCCACGTCAATATAGAATTGTGTGGCTCTTTCTCTAACCAAATTTTTGCGGGCCCTGCTAAGGAATACGGAAAAAGCATCATCTTAATCGAGTCGTTAGAGACGTCCTTAAACTTGCAAGTGGCGGTGAGACGATTAAATTGGCGAATGTGGTTATGAGGGTTGTCCTTTTCGTCACCTCGAAACTTCTTGTTTTGAATCATGGACAACAAACCCGTCTTAACCTCAAAATTCTCCGCAAGGATAGCGGGAATCACAATCGCTTCTCCATAACCCTCGGTGGGTGCTTGAAGCAACTCCATCATAGTTCGATTAGCCATGGGTGCTTCTTTCACTACGATGGGTTCGTCAATAGGAGACTCCTCGCTAGAAGGAGTGGTTGATTTGTTTCTTCGTTTACGAGCACGTCTTGCTTTGGAGCGAGTTTGCATAAACGTCACGTACAACGAGAAAGTGAGGAAAGAAGATTCTTTTTGGTGTTTTTACTTTTTCAATTTTTTTTGGTTTTTGATTGTTTTTACTTTTTTTGGATTTTTGGAATGTATTAGGTAGACACAAATCTACAAATCTCCTCCTTAATCAAATATCTCGATTAAAGAAGCCTCAAGGAATGAAAACGATCACGTGAAGTGAACGCCTTCGATGACTTTAGAACGATGGTGGAACACCAAATCGTTCAAGAGGGTTTAATCAAATGAAACCAAGAAAATATATATGATACTTAAGTAATACTTTGGGCGGCAAAACCCTCGATTAACTCTCAAAATCAAAATACGCACAAGCAAGCGGAGGAAACGAGGCGGCGCGAAGCACTTAAGAGCCTTTTTTCCTTTAGGTCGTGAAATACAACCGCCTTATACCCACCTTATAGTTTGTATTTCTCAAAATCGAGCTTCACGAAAGTATTTATCTATTTTTGCCTTTTTCTTTGGTTTGAGATTCGAATACAATGATTGGGTAATGACCTCCCAAGTCAAGGTTGTGATTTCTCACGTATTTGGAGTACTTGTAAATTTATTGTTCTACGTATACAATATAGTAATAGTATTCACAAAAAAACGAAAAACCGATAATACGTATTAGTAGAGTGCTACTAATACAAATACTATTATGGCTAAATATATATAAACAACAATTGTTCAAATCAAAACACAACACGCCTCCCCGGCAGCGGCGCCAAAATGATGTTGGAGTTTTTGCTTACCCTTTAGGAAAAGAGTAACAAAATAGGGCAAGTATGCACGACGATTTAGGAAAACCGTGTGTGAATGACCCTAAAAGTGAGTTCGTTCTCAAGGAGGCAAGTGCCTTTTGTTAAGAGATGATTTTGAATTGTGATTATATGATTGAAAAAGAAAGAAAGAAATGAGATTAGAAAAGGAAGACGATTACGAAGACAGATCGAGCTAAGACGAAAAAGCGTTCACGTAAAACCGTAAAAAACTACAAAATTAAAAATTTTGAACCTAAAAATTAATTAAAAGCTAAAAGTAGTCTAAAATAATATAAGTAAGAATAAAAATCCAATAAAAATACTTTAAAACCTTTTATTAATTAAATATTCAATCTTAAATGCTAATTAAAGCCCTAAAATTAAATATAATTATTCAAAATGTCCAAAATATTATTTTATTGAACAAATAACTTACTTATATTATCTAAAGGCTAAAAAGTATTTTTTTTAATTTTTAAAAACTATTTTTCTATTTTTAAATCACTAAAAACTATTTTAAAACTAAAATAATTATAAAAAATAATAAAATAATGCTAAAATAATTTGACACTTTTAAAAATCCTAAATTACTCTAATAAACAGAAGAAAAATGAAAAAAAAATTGAAAAATATTAAATTTACCACTAAAAGACAAAAACAGTTTAATAAAAACCCTAATTAACTTAAATTAATTCTAAAAAATAATAAAAAGATGAACAGTAGAATATTTTTAAACCAAAAATCTTAAAATGTTTTTCTTAATAAAAGAAAAATGTTTAAACTGAAAAATATGTATTTTTGGCACTAAATGCCAAAAACAGAAATAATAAAAGTAACTACAATAGCAATAAAACCTAAAAAATAGTAAATGAACAGTAAATAAAAATATAATTAAACTGAAAAATCACAAAATAAATAAGAAAAATAATGACATAAAAATCAAAGTCTAATTCCTAATTTCACCCACTAAAGACAAAAAAGTTCAAATCCTGATAGTGACACTTGACAGATTTTGTTTTTTAGCTGAGCAGTACTAACTGTTGTGCAAGCAGGGGGAACTTTGTTCCCACTGCTAATGTAAATTCCAGGTCTGGGCAAAGATTTGATTGTAACATTTTCAATACTTAATTTCTTGGACAATGATTGGCACCCCCACAACCAGTTGGGTTGTGGGGAGTCACAAAAAATATAAAAACCACAAGTTGTTCACAAATTTTGCACACAAATGCCCTAATTCAGTTACTGATATATGCTAAACAAGAACTGGGCACTAGGTCTGATCTATTTGGCAATTGGTTGAGTTTTGACAGGCTACAACTTACTCAATCTAACACCAATCAACAAATTAACAAGTTCTGACCTTAAATGATACTATCCTCTAGCAACATACAAGACTTGAAAGAAACTTTTACACTAAAACAGGCTATAATGCACTTACTGATTTTCCAGGCAGATTTTATCACATGAGCATGCAATAGCTTGAATAATCCTACTAAACTTAAACCAAATAAACTTTTAACTACTACAACCTTATTGGGATATGTCTAAGCAGATTTTAAGCCAAATAATTAGCATTTACTTTTTTAAAGATCTAATCCCAAACACCCCTTTAATACTGAAAATGATTTTTTTTTTCAAATCAAAAGCTATCAAACTTGCACAAATCTGCTTGACTAAGCTTCTAACATGCATATATCATCCAAATAGGCATAAACAAACAGCAATCTAACACTTAAACAAACACTTGACAACTTTCATTCAAATTCATGCATATCACATAAATGACCAAATATTCAACTAAAAATAAAGAGCAAGATTGTTACCTAGAGGGACCTACATCCAGGTCCCTCAGTGGCTGCTTTGCCACCTCCTACAAGCTCGGGCTTGTGCTGAGCCTTTTGGGAGTTTGGTATGCTAAGTACTTGTGCACAAATGACAAGAAATGGGTAAAAATGGGCTTTGATTGCTTCTTGTTTCCTGCACACCACAAACAACAAGGAAAGAAACAACAAGCTGATAAGTAATCCAATAAGCTTGGTTTAATGAGCTTATTGTATGACTTATAGCAAGAAGCTGAAAAAATGAACAAGATTTTATAAAAATCTTTTGGAGAACCAAACTTGGAAAATTTGTAAACTACTTGAACCAACAAAGAAACTAAAAAAATTCAACTCCTGGAATCAAACCTGTCTTGTCAAGACAAATTCAATCCAAAACTTGAACTTGGATCCAAAACTTTTCAAAAAAAACAAATTTCTGAAATATTTTGTAAAAAAAAGTGAAATTCTTCAATAAACTTAAAGGTTTTAAACTGATTTCTGGGAAAATCAAACTTAACACTAGAACAATGGAAATAAATATGGAACTCAGTAATATGCAGTTTAAGAACTTTTCATTAATTCATTAAAAAAATACAAGAATCTGGAACCAAAGTGCTTCACAAGTCGAAGTCACTTTATATAGGACTAAGTAGAAGGTCCTAGAATACTGAATAAAAAATAATAAGTCCTAAACCCTAACAAGTTGAATTCCAGATTTGCCCCTTTGTTTGAGCTTGGTCAAGGATCATCATGTGATGCCAGGCTGTGATGAGCAATCTATAACCATTGGTGATGCCTTTGGGAGGAAGAAAATCACATGGGTCGTTGATTTAGTCTCCTTAAAGTTGAAAAAGGTGGAACCCGTGACATGTGATAGCTGGTGGGGGGACAATAGTGTGGAGAGGTCGTTTTCTGGGTGTACTGGTGTGTTGGGAGTGGGGCTGGGATGAAAACCCCTAAGGTTAATTAGGATTAAGGTTAGTAATTAGTGTGAGGTTTTTTGGGTTGTAGCTAGGGTTTAAGGGATGAAGGTGGGTAAATAGTGTGTTTTGATTTGGTTTTAGGGTTAATTATGTTTAAAAAAAGTGTTAGGCGCGTTTTGGTTTAACTGATATATTAAATCAGTTAATGGAGTGCTGATGTGGAGGTTTTAAAGGAGTTGATTGGTTGGAAGGTGGTAGTGGCACACGTGGAGGGTGATGATAGGAGGGATAAGGTTTACATGTCTGCCCCAATTGGCCCCCCACTTCTCTATTACTTGCTACTTTGTATTAAACAGCCAAAATAACTTTTTCCCTTTGATAACAACTTTGGCAGTTTGGCATATTTGGCCCAAATACTTTATAAACTTGAAACAAGGACTTAAAATGCATAACTTGCATTCTTCAAGGGCTGTTGGTGACATGTCTTCATACTTCAAGGTTTTGACTTGTTTGTTGACTTCTTGGAGGACCAATATTTACAATTTAATTTTGTTGAGGGACTAAATTTGCCAATTCTTCAAAGTTAAGGGTCCTTTTTGTAATTTTGACAAACTTTAGGTACCAAACTTGTAATTATGAAGATACAAGGGTATAAAGTGTCAATTCTTCCATATTGGAGGACCCTTCTTCAAAATTCTTCAAATCTTCAAGGTTCTCTTTGGCAAATTCTTCATTAGGGCTTGGTTCATCGTGCGGCTTCGTTTCCCGTGTTCGTTTTTGACTGATTCTTGTGATCTTTTGTCATTTTCTCAATATCCATACCTAAAATACACAAGCAACAAACACAAGCATATATATGGGTATTTTGATGATATTTAATGCATTTTAAGCCCTATTTGGACGATGAGACTATGTATAAAAGCATTCTCATCAGGAACCTTGGGGGTTCCTTGGGATCTCCTAATAATGACTCAAAATAGTTTGATCTTTATCGCATAACCGAGGTAAGTGCATATCCTCTTCCTTTTGGCGAATATACCTACAAGATAAGGTATATCATGTCTGATCATGTCGCAGTGCGACGTGAACCTGGTTAAGTAGCCTTCCTCTGCGTGACAACGGTCTATTGGGCCTCCTGGGCCTTACGCACGATGCACAATGACAACACATACCCAATGGATACGGGTAGTACCCACGGGTCGGGTTATACAACCCGAATAGGGACTATACGTCATTATGTCCCTCCAGTCTAGTGGTCGCAGGTTCTGACCCTGGCTACCAGACTATGAACCAGCAAAGGCCCCTAAGACAATGCTCTTAAAGCGAAATAAATGCCCCAGCCAGTGTCCTTGGAACAAATATTTCAAATATCCCGCCACGCATTTATCATGTCATAATCCACTAACACCTATTTTTATTGGGAACCGAGACAAAATAAAAATACGTCAGTAAAGATGGATCCAGCCACACAGTTAGATTATAGAGTTTGGTCGACACTTGTCGCATGTTCTTGCATCCTATGAGTAGGTAACTTATAATCTTTTCAACCATCGGTCTTCCATATTCCCATAACCTATACTTCCGCCATAACCAAAGCTTCAAAAAATACTCTCAAAGAGAAACAAAGACTCTAGAAGCCACCATCTATAAGAAAGAATAAAATGGTTGCCCAGCTATTTGATGTGATATCCCGCATTTCAGAGCAAGAACTCTCCCAATGTATTGCCAAGTATCGTATTCTGACAGACCTTCATCCCATACTACCAGAGCCGCAAGTTCATAGTGGAAGTTTTCCCCTGGGAAGAATGGTATATATACCTGATTTTTTGAGTTTGCCAACAACCGCATCCCCCTAAGCCGCTTTCTGATTGACGTGCTAAGCTTCTGTAGTATCCACTTATCTCAGCTACACTGTATCGGTGCAGCCAAAATATCTAATATTGTGATAAGCTGCCAGTTAAAGAACATTGATCCCACTATAAACCTATTTCGCGCCTTCTATCGCCCATACTGGATTAACGGGTGGATATCTATCGCAAAACGCCTCGGTCAGCTCCAATGCTACGCAAAAAAATAGACCCTCGGAAGAATTGGAACAACAAATTTTTCTAGGCGAATAAGGTCGTGTTCCCCTTTGATTATGATTTTATCACCCCACAGACAATGATCCATGATAGTCTCCATATCCTTGGTACATACAGTAAAGAAGATACGCAGATGATAGATGCTGATCTCATACCCATGCAAGTATTTTCTGAGTCGCTATTATACGCCCTGGAGCTAAGTGGGAGGGCGCTGCTACCTCTAAATCACCTACCGCAATATTATGATGATTTTGGTCATGGTAAAAGTCTATCTCCCTTCTCCATCCTCAATAGAATTCGTACTCATGTTTTAAATCGTTACATACGGTTTGTGCAGAAATATCGTACATCCAGGTTGTGAAGCACGAAGATCCATGTAAGATAACCATGCGCCCCCGCCCGTGTACCCCTAAAGAGCTTGCTAGCGGGTAGAGCATTGGTAGACACACCATGGCCCTCGAACCTCACTCTCCTAACATACATACGAGCGCGGAAGGTACCGTTGTCCTAAACGCAACCCCCGTTTTGAGTGTGCCTTGCGCAATAGAGTCATCCTCCACGGAAACAGAGGGTGCATGAAGCGAAGGAACGTCTGAAGGCAGCCAAGCCGCAACGCCAATGAAGACAACATTCCCGTCCCATGCTTCAAGCGTCTACCATGCGTGCCTAGTCAGGGGATTCCAAAGATGAATAGATCCCAAGCTCGTAGGCTGTTTGCTCGTATTCATCCCTAGGGTACGCGTGTAAAGTCGTGTATGGAGTCCACCATCCCTAGGTACTTCATCTAATATTATTTTATTGTTTCGCTACTTATAAAATAAGTTAGTGAATGACTCCTAACTTACCTATTACAACCGTGTAGTTATCTGGATGCAACACATAGGGATACTACCAGTGCCGCCTAAGCAAATGAATATCTTCCCTAGTAGAGGTGTCAACAATCTTGCGAATTGACCAATAGGTCCAACTGTGCAGATTTTATGCAGTCCCTTGTTCCCCCTGGACGCGCCCAATATCTAGACGAGCTACCTGACGATACTGTGACGAGAGAATTAGCAATGTGTGCGTCTCGGGAGGTGACATTAGTATCTCAACTAAACAAGATGATACTACAACTTTCACAACACCTTTCTGACATTTCCCTCGAGCTTCCTCGGACTATGGCGGAAAGAAACAACGAATTAGTTTGTGTCAAGATGGAGTTAGCGAGCCTGAGAGAGGTTGCCACTATAAATTTTGGCTCCATACAGTATCTTGAGGATGATAAGGTGTCGTTGCTAGAGTCTCTAAACCAGGTACGCCTCCTGTGCGAAAAATAGGAAAAAGACAAACATTGGGCCATGAAAAAACTTGAATAGGGAATGGGCGTGTTCGCAAAAAAATGTGAGAATGTGTCTGAGGAGTTCCATCAAGATCTGGATACCAAAGAGAAGGTCCTGAGGTGCTTAAATACTGATTTTAATGAGGAGATATATCCACATCTTTCAGCTGTGCGCGCTGAAAAACAATGGTTGGTGCGATACGGCTTACCCCTGGCGTCAAAAGGTGCTATGGATTCACCCAAGGTTGTCAAAGCCGCAACTGATATCCTTGATGCTGCCCGCGTACTAGGCCATAGTCTAGCTATGAAGCGTGCCTCCCTAGAGGGCTTGTTATCGAAATCGTTGACGAATGTTCTTTTTTATCATCCTCGTGATCGAGAGAGCTTCAATGCTGCCTGTCAAGTGTTAAAAGACTGTGACGTTCCATTCATCGATCTTGTTGAGAAGGACCAGGATGAACCTATCAGCGTTGTCATGACGGGACTCACACTATTGAAGCATTTTGACGAAGGAGCTGAACATGAGTCGGACTATTGTGTCAAGCAGGACATGTCCCAACTGAGAGTCCCCATGTATTATGCTGGCAATAGTACAGTCAACATGGTGCCTCTAGATAGGGTGTTGAAGCGCCACGCCAGACGCGTTATCACGAAGCATAGATCTCCTGCCAGGAGTACCGTTATTGGGTTGGGATTGGCACATCCTAGTCGGTCTAATGGTGCTCAGGTGAGCCTACCATCCCTTGGGTACAAGTGCGCTTATTGCAGAATATGAAGGAAGAGAGGCCGGAACACCGCGTGTCCCTCAATCAACTACACCTAAAGTTAAAGAGGTCTTTGTCTGCCGCAGACTTACTATAAGGCGGATCCTTCCATCTAGCATTTGTATGTTGTAAAATTATGTTGTTCCAATGTATATATTGTATCATTTGTATGCAACATTATGTATTTATATTTATAAATCACGCAATGCAACGATATGTCAAGTTTTCCCAAGTCTTTGTACCCACGCCTAAGGTTGTGGGTGTAAGTGCTTGTGTATGAGTACATTCAGTGAAGTGTAACTCGGAACTTATGGGTTATTTGAAAGTTCATTACGTATAGCCTGCCACTACTACCATAAGTAATGTCATTGATTATGACATGTTTGTTAAGCGTGCACACTGTGTCTTGTGCATATCCATCATGGAGTGTGAGGAATGCCATACTTACTACCACGTCTTCTAGTAAGCTGCCTAACAAAGGATACCTGATCCGACGCCACTGGGGTTGCATCCCTCTTACGTGACAAGTTTAATTAGTAGGGTAAACTTATTCCTATTATTTCGCCTAGAAACTTTGTTTGTACATGTACACCGGGGGACAAATACGTATATATAGAAAAATTGCAACATATTTTATGCATAACTTCCATTTTTTGAAAATAGAAAACCACAAATGAAGAAAAAGTACGATATGTGAAATTAGCTAGGGACCGCATAGTTTATTCATGGTCTTGTGAGTGTTCAAAAAGAAAACATTAAAAAATAAGTCCTAAATTACCGAAAATGTAAAATACATGGATCTTTATTAGGAGCTGACCGCATCCAAGAGGATGTTCCATGTTGGTTTTGCGATGCCTCAAAGATAGTATTGCTTTAATCCATGATTGTGTCCCGCCTGCTTCTCATGTTAACACAGCTGACTCGGTGGTGATTGCGAACGACTATCATTGCATATCCTGCCATGTCGGGACACACTCCAAAACTCCTTACTCTGGTATGCGCTCTTTGTTCCGTCGCCTCTGCTTGCTAAACACGGTCGGATGGTGACCACCTTAGCTGGCGAGCGGTGATTCCCCTTGACTCCTGTCGTCATCAAATTCGGACGGCAACATCGCTACTAAGCCGCGCACCACGCTTACCATTTTTGTGGCGAGAGAACTAAATGCGCGCCCCAAGCTTGACAGAATTCCTCGCCTACTTGTTCCTACGCCGGGCGCATCTCCAGGCATTTTGTACGATCTCACTTCTATTTTCGGACGTGTCTGGCATTGGCGGCACCGTACAACTTTCATACATGCATCCCTATGCATGAAGGGCCAAAAATATCCTGAGCGAACGACTTCACGTACCATAGCTTTTGGCCCTTGGCGGCATGTCCTTTTATGCGCGACCTCTATAATTAGTCGCGCTCGTTCAGGCCCCAAGCATTGTAGCTTCTGACTATGCGTGGATTTCTTGTGTAGAACTACTTTCAGAACCGTGAACTGCCTTTCCCTGTACTGCAATCATTTGGCGCTTCTACTGTCGCTCGGTAATTCGTGATGCACCAAATAGTTTACGATTAGTGTCATCCATGTTTGTGACCCTCCCCTGTTCGCTGCGGGTATTGCTTGCGCATGTACAGATTTGTTATGATAAAATCAACAAGTACATGCCTACGGGGATCTTCAACATTGATAATTGAGAGACGATCCATGGCTGCTGATATCGCACCATTCTCTTCTGAGACTTCTCGGATGGAAAAATCAGTGAACTGCCTGACCATGGCCCTTATTTTCCTTGTGTATTGGATGAACATGCTCCCTTGGGGTTCACACAGCCCTGCTACCCTATTTTCTAGTAAGGGGTTATATACGCAGGCCACCAAATTTTTTATTTCCATTCGTAACGCCAAACTCAGTACAGCTATCAGTGCCTAATGATCCGCTTCAGTGCTCATTACGCTGAACTCAAAGCGTAATGCGTGAGTGATCTGTATATGTCCCTGATCCGTGAGGATGAAGCCCGCATAAGGTCCTCCTCTTCGCTTGAAACTTGTCGAGAGTAGGGCTGATAGTAGTATGAATACGTTTGTTTAGGAAAAGAACGTATGTATGGTAAGTATTAAGCGTACGTTTAGGAAAACGTAAGCACTTATGACCCTTGTGTGAGTTCGTTCTCGAGGAGGATTAATGTGTGTGTTAAACTTGTTGATATTTGATATTAATATTGATGAAAGAAAAAGGGGAAAAGAAAATGACGGATTACGAAAAAAATTACACTAAGACGAAAAACGCGGATTCACGCAAAACTAGGTAAAAATGAAAGTTACTCTAAACATTCCCAAAAAATTATAAAAAATTCTTAAAAATATAACTAAGGTTTAAAAATGACAAAAACTTCTTGAAACTTTTTAAATTAATTAACATTTAATCTTTAAAAGCTAATTAAAGCCCTAAAAATTAAATAAATTAACAAAAAGCCCAAACAAAGCTTTTTCACTTTTTAAACCTCAAAAATATTTTAATTAAGCTAAAAGATATTCTCTTAAAATTTTAAAACTATTAAATCTATTAAAAATAATTAAAAACTAAAAATTAAATATTAAAATAATATTAAAAATAAAAAATTCTAAAAACTTGCAAACTAGTATATTTTAACCTAATTAAACTAGAAATGAACTTGAAATTACGTAAATACTCTTTTGGGCCCTCAAATTGGCCAAAACCCAAAACAGTCCAATAAGATGGCGTTTTTGGCCCAATAAGAAAAAAGTCAACCAATTAAGCCCAAAAACTCCAGTCTAGCTTAAAATTTGATTTTAAACAAAAACTATAAAGACCCAAAAGCTGAAAGTGGGCTTATCACAACTTAATAGTCACACAGCTTATTCTTAATAGGCGAATAAGCCTATTAAGCTATAAGCTGTTGCCATAAGCTGAAAATTGACACACATCCTTCTGTTGGGATAATAAAGATATTTGTAAAAAGAAATTTTGAAAAATCACACTCAATAAGCCAGAAATAAGCCAAGTAACTTTTCACAAAAAGGACAAAATAGTCGTATTTGAGATATAGACCACTTCAGGACTTGATTTAACTTGCAAAAGGTTCGAAATCACTTAACTAAGACTATTTAATCATAAAATTCCCAATAAGAAAAGCCAAATAAGCTAAATCAGTTGATAAGCACTTGTGAAAAAGACAAATGAATTCGTTTTCTAGTCAAACCCTAAAACCAAAAGCTAATAACTCCCCGATTAGCTAATGAGATGAGAAAAGTAAGATTGATTACAAAACTAAAGTTGTTGCTCACTAGAATAAGCTAGAATGGCTTATCAATAAGCTGGACCAAAATTAATACTATCAGTGGGAACAATCAGAGGGAAAGGAGTTCCCACTGCTTGATTTAAGATTGCTCTTTTGAGCTTGTTTTAGTTGGTGATTTTGGACAATCAAGGCACCCCTACAACCATTAAGTTGTAGGGAGTCACAAGCAAGCAAAAATAGCAACAATCAACAAGTCAAATGATACAGTTAAATCAAAGATTGCTCAGATATGAAAGAACTAGGTCTGATGATTTCTATATGATGCAGTTGACAAAATGGTGAACTTTGAGCTATGAAATCTAACAAACTAGCAGGCAAAAATCCAAACCAAAAGCATACAATCCTGATTTAACACAATAACTTACCGATGACCAAGTTTCACTTCTTCAAAACTTAAAACAAACATGTTTTAGGTTGTGATTCAGTTTAAGACTTTTTATCACCAAGTATGCAATTTCACTTCACTAAACTTTGAAACAAGCACAAGAATGACCATATTTTAAGCAAAGAAACATGGCATGACCTTTACTTGCTAATCAGTTTATACCAACACATGCACAAATTGCAAATCCAAACACCTAATATGACTGATAAGAAAATTCTTCAAAGGCTTTTTGAGATCCAATCTTTCAAAACACAAGTATCTAATTTAACCAAACTTCAAATACCCTAAATGAACCAAAAACACTAAACATCACTTATCAGAAAACCACATAGCAGATCAGTACCAAGCATCACTTATCAGAAAACCAAATAGATACCTCCTACCAATGGCCTCCTATGGGAGGTCATCTAAGCTCCCCTAAGCTTGACCAACAACTAGGTTAGTCTAGGGGTATCTTGGATGAAATGAGGTCGCAAACAAGACTACAGCAGTCAAGGTTATACCACTTGGTTGATATGGTTGTTGTGAGACAAAGAAAAGCAAACAACCCTCAATCCTTAGTGATCCAACTCCACAAGCTACCAGCTTATGGTGAGAGTAAGAAAGAATTCAGGGGGTTAGAACAAGTAACAAATTAAGCAAGTAAGTAAAATAGGTAAACAGATTTTTTCTCCAAGGATTTTTAGTCCCCACAACTTGAGCTTTCCCCTGCCCAAGGTCTCACTTCACCGTGATAACTTCTTATCAGGGTGATATGATCATTCTAGGGTCTAAGAACTCTCAATGCTTGAACAAGAAACCTTGGGACAAATCAAAGATTTGAAACACTTTTTAAAACAGAAATGCATATAACTTAAAACAATTTTGAAAACGAATTGAAAGCAGATAAATGAGAGTAATAACAATTACAATGTTGTGACCAAATTCAGAAAAAACCAAGAACAAACTTAATGAATAAAACTTAATGCTTGAGTTTCCAGAAGTGCCCTTTTGAAGATTTGCATCTTGGTGGGTTGATCCCCAAATTTGAAATTGATTCTGGCTTCATGTGACTATCCTATGTGGGTTGGCATCTTGAAAATTGATCTTGGACGTTTAACTGAGTATATGGAAAAGCCTATAATGTGGGGCATTGATTCTCTGTCAAGTTTTTTGTCTTCATCTCAAAAGTGTAGCAGGGGAGGGTTCATGTGACTGTTGGGATGATGTGGCATCAAAATAGTCGGTGGGGAAGTGATTAGTGTACCATGAATTATTAATCTATACTAGTTGGCATCTTTTACCTTTGATTAGAAGCCAATTTGGATTAGGGTTCGTAGGGTGAATAGTATTAAGTTTAATCCAGGTTTTATTTATTAATCAGTTTAAAAACTGATTAATAATAAATATTAATGGGGTTAGTGGAGTTTGACGTGGAGGGGTTTGGTGATGTGGGTGTTTATGATTGGTGGAGGAGATGAGGTGGCAACATGGGATTGGATGGAGAGGTTTAATAGTCTGCCAGCCTTAGTCCCCCCCCCTTTTTCATTTTGTGTCATTTGAAGTTGTAGCAGCTGAAACCCAAAACCCTTTGTTAATGAAGTTTTTGTTTTTGCAATTTGGCCACATATACTTTTCAAAAAGTATTTTAAGGGTAGAATTTGTACTTTCTTGATTCTTCAATGGCTATACTTGACATATCTTGAAATTTGAAGTTCTTTTCTTGTATGTTTGACTTTGAGGAGGACCAAAAGTGACAAGTCTTCATTTTGTAGGGACCAATGTTGCCAATTATTCAAAGTTGAGGGTCCATTTTGTAACTTTGACAAACATTAGGGACCAAACTTGTAAATATGAATATACAAGGGTATAAAGTATCATTTTTTCAATGATGAAGGACCTTTCTTGTCAATCTTCAATTCTTCAAGGACTTTTTCTTGGAAATTCAACACTTGGGTCCGGTTCATTGTGCGACTTCGTTTCCCGTGTTCGTTTTTTATTGATTCTTGTGATCTTTTGTCATTTTCTCGATATGCGTACCTAAAATACACATTGAACAAACACAAGCATATATATGGCACTTTTTATGATATATTCATCGTTTTGAGCCCGTTTTGGACGATGAGACCATGTATAAAAGGAGTCTCATCACTCCCCATACTAAACCATTGTCGTGCCCTCACGCAATGCTAGGATAAAGTATCTTAGCATCTCCAAAATTCATTTTTATCGACATTTATTGAAACGTATACTTAATAGACTACTACTAGTTGTGTTATAGACATAATGTAGGATTTTCATCGCAAAAATGGGACGTTTAGGTTCATAGAATAAGAACACGTGAATGCCTCATAGAGATAAGTTCGTCCTCCTCGATTTTCACCCAATTCCATGATAAGCCTGTAACGAGATCATTGTCACTATAAGTTAGTAATGCTAACACTACTCATATGCCCTAATCACGTACTTAGACTCCCTTAATCCTCAGTGGTATCTCTTATATTTTATTTTTGTCTTAAATGATCACGAGGATACATTTTTTACTTATGCGATAATATACATTAAAGTCTAAAAATAGAGTCATAACGGTGTAACCAAAACCATCGAATTAATAACCTCCCCTAATAGACAATGATGTCAAAAAATTAAGTCAACAAGAAGAATCGATTAACACGGTTTTATAACGGTTTTGAACATGAGACTTATTACTAATTTAGAATTGGTTTACCGCCACCTTTTATTTAACTTCGCAATGAAGTGTTTATTATGGCTTTGTTCTTGGCCTTGTCTTTCATTTAACCTCGCAATGAGGTGTTTATTGTGACTTGACGTATATCCTCACGCTAAGGAGAATTTTGGATCTTTAAGGCTTCGAGATTTTAGACATTCACTTTCAATTTTCGCATAGATTTTTCGGCCTTGTGAGCTTTGAATTTTTGCTTCATTTAGGTGAAGAGGAACTTAAAAATTATTATTGGGGAAGCCTTTGATTATTCGGGTTGCCAATACTTCAAAACCGTGACGCTGGCGATACCTTAATGTTTTCCCAATTTAATTACATGGAAGCTACTAGAAAAAATTAGAAACCAACAATCAATACTAAACCGCTAAGTCAATATTTATTAGCAAAAATTTTATTCAAGCGAAGGGAGAATAGGCAAACAATTAGAACACATGAGTTTTTGAAAGAATACGAGTATTCTATGTTTAGCATAGTAACTTATAGTTAACTCTATCATTTCTCGTCCTCATTTAAGAGACTTAGCCTAAAAAGTTAAGGAATCGAAGCTAAGTGCTCAACACGCACGGTCGAGTAAAAAATTACTCTTATTCTCGCCATCAGAAAATCTACATTCGTGTCTTAAAAACACTTATGAAAACATGAGAAATTTTTTTAAAATCTGGCCATTTTTAGCCTTTTTGCAACAAAAATATAAACTTTGGAAAGCGTGAAGGTTTAGCAAGGCATGTATCTATTCACCCCCATATTAAAGTTAAACATTGTCCTCAATGTTTTGAGTCTAAGGGTAAGATACCCCATACTAGAGTGTTGGGTCAGTATTTACTGACCCTGAAGCAACTCTAGGATTTGAATATAAAATCCCCCTAAGTTTTTCATGCTCAGCATTAAGATAGTCTGCTGAAGGATGACCAGAGGAACAAAGTTCCTATTGAAGACTTTAAAGCTGAAGAAAGTTCAGCACTCCCCTTCCAGTGATCTTAGAAGATAAAGGAGTCTTCACTTCAAATACTAGGCGGTCTAGTTTCTGAAGAACAAGGAATGAAGAAGGGCTTTCAGTTCAGTTTGGCTGACAATATCAAACTGAATGATGTCGATCTACTCTAGGATACTGAAGACTCTTCAGTATTCTGATGGTTTGCATTAGGCGAGAAAAGATAACTTTAAGTAGAGGAGATCAAACCCCATTGTCATTCAACCACTTTGTTATTCCGCAAACAAAGTGGGTTATAGATTTTTTATTTTATTCTAATAAAAGTCTATACGTTAAAAAGTATATTGGTATTGTTGTTTTAATCTTTCATAGTTCTTATCTATTGTTAAAACAACTCACTTGAGTCGAAGTAAGATTTATTACTTAAGTTAATAAGTAATAACGAATTACAAGGGACCAACAAGTGGTATTAGAGAAGTTTGATTAGTTAAACACTTATTTTATTAAACTGCTCATTTAAAAGTTTTCAAATCCAGATCCAAAATGGCTCAAGTTATACCACAAACCCTAGAATATAGGGGTGGCCAACTCAATGCTGCTCCTGTACTAGAGGTAGCCAACTTTACAAATTGGAAGAAGAGGTTTCTTTTCCACATGGTTGGAATTGAACCTCAATTCCTTGGAATCATTGAAAATGGTCCTTTTGTTCCCATGGTTAGGGACAATAAAAAACCTGAAATACAATGGACTGCTGATGAGAGAAAAGCTGCTAACCTAGATCAGCGTCTCAAAAGTCTCATCATGTCTGTACTCCCAAATGACCAAATGAATTCTGTTGTAAATTGGAAAACAACCAAAGCAACATGGGAGGACCTTATTCTGTACAATGAGGGACCCTCTGATGTAAAAGAAACCAGAATCATGGATTTAAAGCTTCAATACAACACCTTCAAGCACAAAGAAGGGGAAACCCTCACACAGACATTCACCAGATACAAAGCACTGATGAATGAACTTGTGAATGATGGTGTTGAGCTTTCAAAACTTGAAATCAACACAGTTTTTGTTAATGCATTACCAAAGAAGTGGCTCAGTTTCTGCCAAAGCATGAGAAATACTAATCACATTTAAGATTGTGATCTAGCCTCTCTTTTTGGGAAATTGAATTATGAAGAAAACCTAGTTGATAGGATTTATGTAGGCTCAAGCAAGAGTAAAGCATTAAACATTGCAACACCCTTGTCTACAACCTTCTTCAATGAGGCTTTCATCCAAGACTACCAAGATAGTCCTGATGATGAAGAAGACACAAGAACTAGTGAGCAATATCTAAATGACCTCAAAGAGGAATTTCATAAAAGATCACTTCTGGCAAAGTCTAGAAGGTTATTTAAGAAAGGATGCAAGTTTTCCAGCTCCACAAAAGCTTCAGTTGACACTGATTGCTAGAAATGTGGGAAGACTGGTCACTATGCTAGGATTGTTATTCAAAAACATCTCTCCCTTCATATTCCTCACCAGCTCAATCAAGACCAACTGGTCAATCATCATTTCAACCAAAACAAATTTCTTTTACTCCATTTCAGCAAAGCAGAGTTGAACTCAGACCAACAAAAGACTTTGAAGACAAATACAGAGAAATCAAGGCAAGATTGGCTTTAATGAGCACTGAAAGCTCCTCATCCAAGACTCCCAAACACGACAAGAACAAAGGGCTTGTTGCTGAAGCCTATGAATGGGATGAAGAAGATGTTTCTTTGGATGATGATGAAATGGTGAATGTGAAAGTGCTGATGGCACTTGCTGATGATGAAGGGGCCAATTCAAATGTTGTTACCAAAGAAAGTGCCAGAAATGGTGAATGGGTCAATATCACTATCAAAAAGGTACAAACTCTTCTTGAATTAGAAGATAAAGATGACATTAAATTTGTCTTTGATTACTTGTGCATTGATCTAAAATTTGTTGAAGAGCAAAGAAACAATTTGCTTGAAAAATTTCACAAACTTGTTCTACAACTTGAAGATTTTGAAAGTAAGCAAATAGAGCAAAAAGAAGCTAAACTTGATATTCTTACTTTTCAACAATTAAACAAAGAAATTTTAGAGGAAAATAACTCTCTTAGAGTGGAACAAAAAGAAGCAAAAGACATTGTTAAATCTTGGCTTAGAAACTCTGATAGGGTAAATCAATGCATAAGTGAACAAATACCTGCTCAAAAGAGGAAAATGCTTGGTGCTGAAGGATCCTCCAACACCAAACCTATTGTCTTTGTCAAAGCCTCAAACAAGGATGGTAGCTCGATCCCTAACATTGAAAGGTCAGGTGAAGAGAATTTACCCAATCATGACACTGTACGAATCCTTATTCCTTAGTTTCAAGCAAGTGTTGACACTTCAGCACCAGTTGAGTCCTTAGTTACTGAGGATGACTCAGATGATGATATTGAGAACGAAGTAAGTACCCCACTTCCTCCTTTGGAGAAGCTGGCTGGTGTTGAACCCTCTGCTAGACCCAATACTATCCAGTCTATCATCAAGTCACACACCACACACAAAGGTAGTTCTTCCAAGCGTATCAAAATTGACACTTCAAAGAACTCTTCAGCTCCTGCTGAAGGTTCATATATGGGAACTACCTCTTCAGTTTCAACAAATAAACTGAAGAATGCTAGATATGAGGAAGATGAGAGAATGTCTCTTGTCATGCAAGAGATCAATGATCTTAAATTGCAACTCAGGCAGCAGCAAACACCAACACGATTCAGAGATGAACCTTCAGACTCTCTTCATCTCAAGTACAAGACACAATTTAAAAAGGCTTGTGATTTATGTGGTCTAAATAACCCTCTCACTGAAACTTGCCTAAAAGTGATTTATTGTACCAAATGTGAAAGGACTAACCATCGCACTTGTGAACACACTCAGTATATGCTGGCCAAAACAAGTTTTGATGCTCACAAAACTTAAGCATCTAATTCTAGGCGAATATGCCTTTCCCACCATGCATTCATTGTGGTATGGCAATCATCACTCAGATGACTGCCACTATTACCCTGTTTGTAATATTTGTGGAAGTTATGACCATGACACTCATGGACATAATCGAATCATCTCACTCAGAAGAGGTATTAAACCAAGAAACACAAACTCTATTACCAAAAGTTGTGAGACTTATGGAAGCGATGTCCACACTACATCTGATCACAACCATATAGAGTGGTTCAGAAGAGGTGAAGCCCTCCAGGCTAAGAAAGCAAAAGTTGTTCAGACCTTTTCTTCTTCTGAGCTATCACACATACCCTCAACAAGAGGACCCTTCAGATCTAGAACACCTTCTAGATCTAAAACCCCCATCCAACAAAGTTGGGTTTCAAAACAAAACTGACCATTTCCGTAACTTGTGCAGTGTGATCTCAGGAAGCCTATTTGGTACCTAGATAGTGGCAGCTCAAGGCACATGACTGGCACCAAAAGTTAACTGCACAAGTATAAGGAGGAACAAGGTCCCAAAGTTGTTTTTGGTGATAACTCATCAGCTACTACTGAAGGATTTGGTTCAGTAAAATGCAATGGTATAGTTTTCTCAAGGGTAGCATATGTAAATAGATTGAAGCACAACCTCATCAGCATAAGTCAACTTTGTGATGCAAAGTATCTTGTGCTGTTTGATGACAAAAAAGGTACAATCTTCAACTCCAATAATGAAATTGTGATGATTGCTCCAAGAGTCAAAGATGTTTATGTCATGAACATGAACTCTACTCAGGAGACATGCTTCTTTGCTAAAGCCTCCAATATTACCAATTGTCTTTGGCATAAGAGGCTCTCACATCTTAATTTCAAACAATAACTCTGCTGGCAAAACAAAATCTTGTTAATGGTCTTCCTTCACTTGTCTACTCCAAAGACAAACCATGCTCTACATGTGAAAAAGGGAAGCACCATAGAGCCAATTTTAAAACAAAGCAAACTTTCTCAATCAAAGAAAGTCTTCATTTGCTTCACATGGACTTATTTGGCCCAGTATCACCTAGGGCCATTTGTCATGAAAAATATACACTTGTCATTGTTAATGAGTACTCTAGGTACACCTAGGTATATTTTCTGACAAAGAAAAGCCATGCACCAGATGCCATAATGTCATTTATCAAAAGAGTTGAAAATCAAAATGACACTCATGTCAAAAAACTCAGAACTGACAATGGCACTTAATTCAGAAATCACTCACTGATCAAATTCTATGATCAATTGTTCTTTAGTGAAGACTCCAGTGGTACCCCCTAACAACTTAGGACCTGATCTCACTGGACAATCAGTTAATGAGACTCAGTATAGTGGTATGATTGGGTCACTCATGTACTTAGCAACAAGCAGACCTGACATTCAATTCTCTACATGCCTTTGTGCAAGATACCAAGTAGATCCAAAGGAATCACACCTTACTGCTATAAAGAGAATCTTCAGATACCTAAAAGGTACACCAAGCCTAGGTCTTTGGTACCCCAAATCCTCAGGTTTTGATTTAAAGGGGTATTCAGATTCTAACTATCTTGGTTGCAATTTGGACATAAAAATCACTTCTGGTGCTTGCCAATTGATAGGTGGCAAACTTGTGTGTTGGAGTGCTAAAAAGCAACAAACAGTTGCCATGTCTTCAGCAGAAGTTGAATATGTGGCAGCTGTTGGATGTTGTGCCAATGTTCTTTGGATGAAAAGCTAACTGGTTGATTATGACATAGAATATGAAAAGGTACCAATCTTTTGTGATAACACTAGTGCTATTGCAATATCCAATAATCCAGTCCTCCACTCAAGAACAAAACACACTGATATCAGATATCACTTTATCAGAGATCATATTGTGAAAGGGGACATTGAATTACATTTCATCCCCACTCAATACCAGTTGGCTGATATCTTAACCAAGCCATTGGATGGACCAACTTTCAAAAGATTGATAATGGAGCTTGGTATGCTAAACATTGATGATACACAACCTGAACCTTCAGCATTCACTGAAGAAGCTTGAAGGTTCAGCATTTCTTAAAATATTTTTATTAATGTTAAGTAGCATTGTCTGAGTAAAGGAGTGTGCAATGTCATGTGTCTATTTCACTTTATGTGATTGTGTATATGATGTTTTGTCGCCTTACTTGATTCACTGAAGCTGAACAAGTACTCACCAGTCATCAAAAGGTTCCTTCAGCAATGCTGAACAAATTTTTAATACAGCTGAGTAGCTAGGCCTGATTAGAGGAGCGTGCAATGTCATATGTCTTATTCACTTATGTAAACATGTATATGGGGTTTTGTCGCCTCATCTGACGCATTGAAGCTCACAAGTATTTCCATCAGCTTAAGCATATCTTAACAACAACTTTTAAAACAAATCAATCATGTGACTCAATGGAGTAAATGGCATTAAATTTCTTGATAATAAATACAAAACATTCTTTCAAAAGGTGTCAATTGTTTATTTAGGAAATATCAAGCATCCATATCACAGTCAACAACTTTCTGACACAATGAGGCGTTTCAGTGTTCAAAGCAACATAAAATCATCACCTTTATTAGAACATTAATAAGAGAGTTTGTGCCATTTGTTCAAAAGAAACCCTAAAAGTTTCATTCTCTTTTCAAATGTTTTACAAAATTTGAAAAATCAGTTTAAAAAGTGTTTATATATATCTTTTGAAGATTGATGATTCATATCATTTGCAAAAACTTCAAAACACACACACACAACTCTGTCTCTCTCTCTTTTCAAAAGAAAACACACACAACAAACATCAATGGCTGCTGAATCTTCTTCACAACCACAAGAGGCTGAGATCACCCTCAATCCTTCCATCCATGTAAACTATCCCATTGAGGACATATTCTTTAAACCTAACAACATCACCTTGATCAAACCAGAAACCCTAACATCTGAACCTGGAAAGCAATTCTAAACTTTTTATCCAAATGTGTGATTCGTGATGCCTGGTTCAAGGATCCAGGGGTTATGTTTGAAAATGTATTAAAAGAGTTTTGGTTTACAGCACAAGGGTCAAAGAACAAGAAATCTATTGAGTTTGTGTCTACAAATTTGGGCATTCATGGGAAAAAATTTAAAGATGTTTAGAAGGGTTTTATGGTTAAACTATTTGGAGGATTCTATTGAATATGAGGCTGTTCCTAATGACCTCTCTGTTGTAAAATAATTTTTTAAAGAAATTGGATACACTGAGGAGATTGGTGATAAGTGGGGGTTGAAGAGAAGTTGTTTACCACCTAAGTGGAAACTTTTGATGTCCATCTTGATTGAGTATCTGGGTGGGAAAACTGGTGGGCTTGATCAAATCAACCAAAGGGATGCCCTGATTTTGTATTGTCTGGCAAAGGGCATCAAAGCTGATTTTGGAAAAATAATCTTTGAAGATCTCAATGGAAAAATGGAGAAGAAAACTAGGGAAAAGAATGTAGTCTAAACCAGATTTTTGTACCTCATTTTTGCTGACCAATTTGGTGAAGAGTACCCAAAGAACCAAGGAGTTCAACTAGTTTTTCAAATCTTTGATACCAATCGCTGGAACATTCCAGTCAACACCACCTAAACCTCCTTTCACACAGCCCGTGCTGGACATTTGCTCAGCAGATGCTCCAGTAGTGTTTAAAGCTCCACAAGACACTCCTCCAACTGGAGAAGGGGATCTAATAGGCACAAAGTCTGAAGCTTCTTCTGGACCACAACAAAAGAGCACATCTGTGAATACTCTTAAGTGTAGACGTGGGTCTAAGAAAGGAGGTACCCCACAGAATCTTCATCGAAGAAGCATTCTGATGATCCCAAAGGCCAAGCTTTAAAGAAAAAAAAGTCATCGGCCAAGGACCAGAACCCAAGCCAGCCGCCACCATCAGTCTCTACTGAAGGTGGCATGCGTTAAGAGGCCCTGAAGGCAACCCATCTCTCAACTTCTTTAGGAGAGAAGGGTGAAGATAGAGCACACCCTCAGCTCAATAGAGTAGAGTCAGCATCGGTAAGCAATTTAAATCTGAATGCATCTCGAATTTCATTACCAATCTCTATCATTTGTCACTCTGAGTCTGCATCAGGGAATGATGTGTCAGCAAATCCAACAGCTGATGCTGACCCTGGCCTATCTGTTTCTAATGATGTAGTTCCCCCACAACAGGGTTCTACTGAAGGAACCAAAAACATTATCATTGATCTTAACTCATCAGGGACTCTTTCTCAGGATCCATCAGGTAAAACCAACCCTGGTGGTGAAGGACTTGAAACTGACCAGCACGCTGAAGGTGGCGATCAGCAGACAATTAAGGAAGTGCCATTCTCCACTGGCGCCAAGGGGGGACACTTGCCTACATTTATTTTAAGCATGTCTGCCGATGACTTGGAAAAGGAGTTGGGGCTAAGTGAAAGAGCTCCAGTAAACAAGTATGATAGTGAATCTAAAGATGACATTGCTACTCAAACTCCCAAGCCTCCATCCCCATAACCGTCAAGGTAAATGAACGGACAAATCAAATGTTGTTTCTACAATCACAGGTGACCAAGCTCAAGGAGGAAAAGGCTATTGCTGATACTGAACTCATTACTCTTAAAGGAATGCCAGTTCCTCCCACTGTTGAACAAATCAAAGATGTAATTCTCACTGCACTGAAACCATTGGTGAAAGATGTGGCTACTACCACTTCTATCAAGAAAGAGATTGTAACACCCCCAAATTTATACAATTCGATACAGCGGAAGACTAGTTGGTGTTACGGGATAGCACATTACTCACATCATAGACAACGCATAAAAATCACGTCGTTTAATAATAAAGCATTTCCATTCATAAATATCAAAGTTACATCGGTCCCAAGTCATTATATTTCATACAAAGTTTTACAAAGTATTTGAATGGAAAATATAGTTTAAGTGCGGGCCATGAATTCTTGTCGTCTTCCCGAGAATTACCTTCAAGTACCTGAGATAAAACATGTTAAAAGAAAAGGTCAGCGATAACGCCGAGTGAATTCATAGAGTTTAATAAATTCCATCAATATAACTTTGGTATAAAATTATTACCAAAAATCATTTCGTACAAATCATTGTAATAGGCCATAAAATAGCCAAAGTCATTTTTATACAAATCCTTATCGAAAATCATAATATAGGCATTTGCCTTAAAAATCATTATACGAGCCAATGTCGTAAAAACATCGTACAATACGTCTTGTGACGTTGCATACAGTTAAATAAAAACCGTTATATGAATATGGTTATTAAAACCAAAACACAAACATAATATCAATAGTATGACCCAGTATTGCTAGTCAGGCAATACATCGTAATTCGGATCGTCTAGTAGTATTTCGGTAATTGGATTATTATAAGCCGCATGACATTGTTACCTTACTAAACCAACCACGGGTAGCTAACCCGATACAAATTTTGCCCATCTAAAGTAGCGTGTCGTCACAAAGGTCACGCTATGGAAATCTTCTCATACATAAATTCGCTTACCAATCAATGTGGCACGACGGGGATCAACCGTCAAGGCGCGAACTGGGGTGATCGTCCCCAAATAGTACTATTATATGCATAAGCGTCTACCAAATCCCGGTAGTTCACAATTCATGCTAATGGGACTTTTTGTGACATAACCTAACTTTAATAATCCATTTAATTTCATCTATCGGGTCCTTTAATCATTTATCGGGTCATACAATCGAGTCATACAATCATTCGGGTCCAAATCAATAAACAAACAATCGGGACAAATGGTGTCCTATTTTATAAAAACTAACATGTTATCTCCCTCGCGGGTTTATAAAATATTTCATAAAACATTTAAAAGAGTGCGAGGCTATGAACTCACGTGGATGTGGGAAAGCGGGTTATCGGCAATTTGGATGTACGGTACGTGCTTCAATCACGGAAACCTAGACAAATAATATTCGTCTTAGACTCATGTCCAATGACTTTATAAAAATAACAATTATGTATACATATGATGATTATATATATATGATGATCAAGTGGGTTTACATATCCTCATTTACCCATTTTTGTATTATGTGTCGATAACTTTTATACTAGTTTTCTCGTTTTACCTATTTACGTGTTTTAGGTCCAATAAGCCTATTATAAGTTCTTAACTTGTATTAATCCTTGTTATACTTATATTATCAGTATCTACACTTTACAAGTTGGGCCTAAAAGGGTTAAGTCCAATAAATAAGTTTATAAGTGTTTTAGCCCATTTTGTTGTATTATTAGTCCAATAACGTTAACTTAGCCCGTTAATGTCCGTATGTTTTATAGTTCGGGTTTTATCGGTTTTTACTTGTTATACATGTTTATATATCAGTATATGAGTTTATAAAAGTTTACATTAGACGGGTCCAACCGTCTAAGTTTTATTTAACAAAAACGTTAATTTTACGGTAATAGCCGAAAAAATCGTAAAAATCATGTTTATAGTTTTATAACTTATAAAACTTATCAAACTACCATTTTTATAAAATGTTCATTTATTTATCCTTATACATATTTATATAAATGTATTATATAAGTTAGTGGGTTTTAATTCACATTTTATACTATTTTTATTTGAGTGCTTATATAATACTATTATACTTTAGTTTCCAAAATCTGATTTTTTATCTACATGTTCACCAAAACTGTCATATCTAAAGTTCTATATGAAGATAGAAGCTCAAATGTTTATGACATAAACTACATGATATGTGCTCCATTTAACTCTACTATAGCTACTGTTGAATCAGCCTATAAGTATTTTCTAAAAATCGTCTAAAACAGTGAACTCAGATTTGTACTTTAAACTTGTTTTGATCATATCTCACTCATCCTAATGATTCCATTGCATGACCAACTCTCACATGTGTATAACATCTTATACTTACTGTATATTAATTTGTTCATGCCATTTTATCAGTTCATCACATGGTTCTTTACTGTTTTATACAGCCATCTAAATTAAGCAAGATTTTAACCTTTTTTACATATAGTTTTTCATCGTTTTAAGCATGTTTATCAACACCAAATCCCCACACAATATTTTTAATCATCATTCATCATCATATACATATACATAAGTAAAATAAATACAAGATTAAATAATCAAAATAACAAGAGGATAGGAAGAACAATCTCTATACCACCATTAGTGATGAAAAGATGAGGTTTTTGATGAACAAGACTTGGTTTTGGGTAACAAATCTTATGAGATATCAACACCACTTCTAGGGTCACCAAGTATTTGTAGATTCCTCCAAAAATCAGCCCTTGTTCTTCATGAAAACTCCTTGAGAAATCAGCCCCAAATTCCCTTGAAAACTCCTTTTTACATGTTAAGATCACCTCCAATCTTCAAGGCTTCAAAGGAGCATCATCATGTGTATGAATAACACATGATTTTATGGCTAAAATAGATCAAATAAGGGTTGTTGTTGGTGATTTTGGGACGAATTTGAGAGAGAGAGGAGAGTAGTTTGCATGAAAAATGGAGTGAATGGTAAAGGGTTAGTGGTTTTACTTGTTTTGGTGGGTGAAGTAGCTTAAGTGTGAAGCTATGCTTACAAGTGTAAGCTTATTAAGTGTAAAGATGCCACATCTTTGATGTGGTGTCCTCCTTGGCTGACCCTTAAGTTAGTGGGGTGGGATAAACTTATTTTGTCCCATCCCGCTAATTTACGGGTATTCCTCGATTCTAGTTTCCTCGATTTGCGTGCCCTCGGGTCGTTTTACGAAAAACGTGTTTATAAATTATGAATCAACGGAACAAAATGAATCTAATAAAAATTGTCTCATCAAAAACGGAGTTCGAAAACGTAAATACGTAATCCTAAGGTTTCCGGTTTAATTATAAAGGACGTTAAATTAAAATCGTAAGTCCTAATCTCTTCTAGTAAATTTGTGAGTTTATGAACCAACACAAATTTAAATCTCAAAATAATATTCACGGATAAATTTATTTTTCTGAAATGTCGGACTGTCACCAAAGACGGTGTATGTAAACGTAAGCACGTAATGTAGAATCCTCCAGTTTAGACGTAGTCGACGCTACTTCAAGACGTAAATTCAAATTACTTCCCAAAAATAAGTGAGTTCATATTGTAACATTAAAATAATGTTTTTAAATAATATTCAAGAATAAAAATATCAACCATAAATTGACGGATTGTCACAGCATTTACCCCTAAACAGGATCTTTGTCCTCAAAGATCATCTTACCTTACTACTCGCTTCTTATAGAGTTAAAGCCATGTGGGTATTTCCTCCACATTTGGTCTTTTCTCACAAGTGCAATCCATTATAATACGCGAGTTTCATCAAACATAACTATGGGAATAAGATCAGGCTTAATGTTGACTTACTTTCTCTATCCATGATGTTCACGGGTTTCTGATGAATGCAACTTTTCGCCGATCTAAACTTTATCAAGAAGTGATCAGATTCTCACTTGATAGAAATTTTATCAAGTTCGATATATGAAACATAATTCACGCATCTCTTGAAGTCCTAGGGTAGATCCAGCTTATATGCCTTTCAAACCAATCTTTTACATCATCTCAATGGTCCCATACAATGGGGACTTATATCCCATGATCTTCCAGATCATCAATTCATTTTCCATGGTTAACATTTTTGGCATAACTTCGCTACCCATCTGGCACTTCAAGATCTACATTTCATATTCACATAACCTCTTGCTCACTATCGGCAGTCAATAATCAGATCCTAATTTCAACAATCATTTCAGGTCTCGCGGGTCGAGTATTTTGTAAGGTTAGGTTCGCCATCATAGAAAACCTTAAACCTAAAAGACATGTCCAACTCACAATGGGTGTATGTCGGGTGTCTTCATCTCAACTTCTGCTTACATATGCTCTAATTTTTAGATCCTAACAAGATTCGATCTCAATCCTAATACGATAATTATCAATGATAATCTCTACTAAGGAAAGCGATTATTTGGTTTATTGCCAAAGGTCAATCATTCAAACATAAAACAGCACTTCTAGTATTGTGTATCGTTACTTTACCTCGTCCCTTCGATTGGGGTGGTACATAGTACTCTCATCAAGGTTCGTTCTCAATGATTTCTGAGCAAATCTCTAGAAATTCGATGCGAAGCGAGGATCTTGATATAGATGATCGATACAGGCACACCATGTTTACATAACTGTTTTAAATACAAAAGAGTCAATTTCTTCATCAAGAATTTATCATTAATCGTGAATGATATTAGCAGATTTGGTCAGTCTGTCGACGATGACCCAAATCGAATCAAATTCAGATGATGACCTTTGCAATAGCTAGACGTTTACTAATGTATGAGGCGATGTCTGCCTTCATAACTCGTCATCAGTACAACTTCTTCAGCTAAAGATACATTAAATTAGAAATGATAGGAATAGAATACTTATACTTACACGATTCCAACATAACTATATCTCACAATATTTAGGCAACCACAAGTGGCCTTTTATACTTTTAACGCTATCGGCTTCTCAATTCTAATGGTTCACATTAGCCGCGAACCCCTTTTTATTATCTATATTATCCTTTTTACAAACATTGTTTATTTTTATATCGTTCGGTAATTTATTTTGCACCTTCATTATTAAGGAACATGTCCTAATTGGTTCTTTATCTTTTCTACATAATGCGTCGGTATCTATATTCACCTCTCATGATGATATAATTATCATGTCCACAATTCACTCAGATATTCGTTCTATATTATGCGTCAGTAATTACGTTCACCTTTCTTCATATTTTCTAAGTTTCAGTTTCGTCTCATCTATCATTTTTATCAGTTTTTCTCAATCTGGCGTTTAAAGCATCGATAACTATTACAATTAATTAAATAATAATTATTAAATTTTTATGAAACGTAAACGTAAAAATTTTAAATTTCTTAGTTCGACCAATTATATAAAATGTTCAAAATAAATTTGAATTTAATTAACAAGATTTTTGTTGATTTATCGAAAATAATTAAAACAATTAATAAGATCCGAAAATGTTCGAGAAATCTTTGGTTATACTTTGGTCAAAATTTTCTTAGTTGAAAAGCAAAAATTGTCGTTTCAAATTTCAAGTTATGGTTTAAATGGGTTTCCTAAATCCTTCTTAGGTTGTCTTAAGGTATGCAAAAACATTTACCCCTAAACAGAAGTTTAGTTAAATGTTTTGGTTATAAGGGAATAATCCCTCAAAAGTTCTTTGTTAAAACATTTGTCAAAACACACTTGCACTTTCTTTTTGGTAAAGCCAAAGTCTTAAAAGGGCTCTTAATTTTTTGAAGAGTCAATATATTCCATTATCTATTAATCACACGGTTAAATCGTGTAAAGGATTAAGTCTTAAGTCATATGTTAAATATTCAAGGTACATGTTTTTATTGTTCGGTCAATTCAGGGCAATCTATAAATAATTATTAACTCATTCTTATTCTTATAAATAAACAAATGGTCCTTAATGATCGCAAGCATGAATTTATCAAATTACAGCCTACACACGTGATTCACCAAATTTATGAATACTACATGTGCATTAGTCAATCCAAACGTCATCACGTGAGACTCATAATGTCAATTACAAGTTCTTGATGTGGCGATTGGAATAGATAATCTCTTTCGCAGATGCGAAGTTGATGATAACCATGCTATGGATCAAATTTTCTAAAACATACGCTAGAACCTTGTAAATGATCGAACAAATCTTCCATTTCGAGTTATGGATATCGTTTTCGATTGTCAATTTACTCAGTCACAGTAATCTATAAATATAAGGAATGATAACACCATAGCTCTTCATGATGACAGGCTTGGTATAATAAAATCATTCTCCGACAACTCTCTCAGTTGTACGGTAATTCCTTTAATTTAAATGGTGCTGACGTACAGTGCACAAGCCATAGGTGCAGCACCGGGAATATAATCAATACCAATTTTAACTTGCCTTAATGGCAAAGGTCTAGGTAATTTACCAATAAATACCTCCTAAAGTTTCAGATAACATAAACATCTTTTAATACATTTATTTTAAGTTCTTTCTAGATTACAATGTCTATAACTTGTTCACAACCATTCATGGTAATATTTCAAGTCTTAATACAGGATATGGTCATCCATCAAGAATTATTTAGATCACTTTTGATAATCAACATCTTATCATTTAGGGGAATTCTACTCGAGTTCCCATCAATTAAGACAATGTCGTCATGTCATAATCAATCAATCCATTCTACGGGCACTATCAACTTTCCAGTTGCATTTCCGTCGATAAGAAGTGAACTTCTCAAAAGACTAATAATAATTCATAATCCTTCACAAATTCAGGGATATTAGGATACACAACTACTATTAAAAGAGTAAGGTCAACGCATAATCTATGCGAGATGATTTCAAATCAGATACAGATGAAAACATTTAACGAATATGAGTATATCCCATGTTTTCATAATTTGAGTACGCATTCGAAAGCTCCTCGGATCGTTACCCAGGTCATTCAAATGAAATAAAATCATAAGAAATGATAAGAACGTCAATACATCCAGTCGGGTATCAACACTCGGTAATCAGATACTTTTCCTAAGAATCTCACTACGGTAGAATTGGACAAGAAGGGAATATCAGTTGTCAAATAAGACAGGTTCCACAGATGAGAAATTTTAACTTAGAAGAATAAATAGTACGGGCACATATGTAGGTGTCCCTATCAATATGTCCCTATTTTTCACTTCTGGCAGATCTCATAAAATTTAATCTTTCACAATCTTCAAAGAAAATGTAGCGTTTATTAATCAGTTTTATGGTGACTACTAATCAGCCTTGCATGGTCCATTCCAAATTGTATGTAGGCGCGCAACTATATACAATTTCAAGATTAACGATGCAATACTCAGTTCGTCAAAACTTTGTCATCATGTTTATAATAAAAACATTTTCATGCTTAATTCTTAAATAAGAATCAAAAATATATTTACAAAGGTTTTCTTTGTTATGGAAATAATTAAGTTTTCAAAGCGTCTCATAAACAACTTCATTTTGATATCAATCACTTATAAATCTCACTTTGAATAATCCTTATTGTGTTGAAAATTAAATTTTCTCAAAGGATACCGTTTTAACTTTATAAAAACAATGTGTGATCTGCAAAAGAGTGATGAAGAGTTGTTCACCAAGAACTTAACTACAATATGATAGGAAATGAGCTTTAGCCAAATAATCATGAGGTTCATGATCTTGATAACACTCAAAAAGAATAATCCACAACGTAACTCAGATCGAGATGAGTACTTGTTCAATGGTTGCATCACTAATGTGAACATTAGGATGAAGCAATAAAAGATAGATAACATCGATACATGTAGGATTTAGCAATCAAAGGTAGTCTTTTTCATTAATCACAAACAAGTCAAAATTGTACCGTAACACATTACGTGTCACTATGTCATACAATTCTCAGAACTCATCCTACCAACTGATATCTCAGTTAAGTTAGGGATTTTTAAAAGATACCACATTGAATACTAACCTACAAGAGTCATTAGGTGTTCCACATGTCCCAGAAGATCCATCGGTCTCAATTCAGAAGAAGATTTCTTCAATTTATTTCTTGGACACTGGGCATCCTCATTATTGGACAATGGCCTAGGAACAACACTTAACACAAACCTACAATCAATTAAAACCTTATAATTCAATCAAAGAACTTAACGACTTCCTCTTATCAATCTCATATTCCAATACAAGTTAAATGTTACTTTATTCAAGTTTCAACCAGTTTTATACTCAATTCGACATTCTACCTTCTTCTTCCAATACTTACAACCTTATTCTTCGGCCTTGTAAAGGCAATACAATCTCAATATGAATCAACACTTAATTTCCAATCCTATTAGCTCTTACAACAACAATTATCAAATGAGTCATTATTATGAAATGACTTGATCATTCAATTAGACTTCTCGGAAAGGTACTAGTGGCATGAGGCTTTTGGGTAATGGTTCCAGTGACAGCCTCAAGTGCAACATTCACGCTTTCGATTTCAATTTAAGAATTGGATGACAACGAATAAGATGACATCTTTCTAGGTGGTAACGTTTTGTCAAACTCCACTCTATAAGGAAAGATCGTCATGACATCGATATCAGTTTTAATATCGCCAATTCTTTTTCAATATCACAATCAACTAATATCTACACTTCTACGAATATCAACCATTTTGTTGGGATCATAAATATCCACAACTTGGTTTAGATCTAGGATAGCTAGAATTCCTACGAGAATAGCTTCGATTAATTTACTAGGGGATTTAGGGTTCCTTGTGACAATCTACGCCGTATAAATACCTCGTATAAATATCGAAATAATCATCAAACAATCATGTAATAAAATTACATCATATATATATATAACCCAAGTTATATATATATTAAAATAACACTTCTCAGTCTGGCCTTGTCGGTAACTCGAGAATTCTTCGGCACCGTTATAGTCAAAAGATTTTTAGACATTTTTAGAAAAATGTTTATTGTTAAAAGATTTTGAAATGTTTTATTCAAAACCTTTGGTTTTAAAAATCTTTCGTTCTCTATAACGAGAGCTCTGGTACCAAACTGTAACACCCCCAAATTTATACAATTCGAGACAGCGGAAGACTAGTTGGTGTTACGGGATAGCACATTACTCACATCATAGACAACGCATAAAAATCGTGTCGTTTAATAATAAAGCATTTCTATTCATAAATATCAAAGTTACATCGGTCCCAAGTCATTATATTTGATACAAAGTTTTACAAAGTATTTGAATGGAAAATATAGTTTAAGTGCGGGCCATGAATTCTTGTCGTCTTCCCGAGAATTACCTTCAAGTACCTGAGATAAAACATGTTAAAAGAAAAGGTCAGCGATAACGCCGAGTGAATTCATAGAGTTTAATAAATTCCATCAATATAACTTTGGTATAAAATTATTACCAAAAATCATTTCGTACAAATCATTGTAATAGGCCATAAAATAGCCAAAGTCATTTTTATACAAATCCTTATCGAAAATCATAATATAGGCATTTGCCTTAAAAATCATTATACGAGCCAATGTCGTAAAAACATCGTACAATACGTCTTGTGACGTTGCATAGAGTTAAATAAAAACCGTTATATGAATATGGTTATGAAAACCAAAACACAAACATAATATCAATAGTATGACCCAGTATTGCTAGTCAGGCAATACATCGTAATTCGGAGCGTCTAGTAGTATTTCGGTAATTGGATTATTATAAGCCGTATGACATTGTTACCTTACTAAACCAACAACGGGTAGCTAACCCGATACAAATTTTGCCCATCTAAAGTAGAGTGTCGTCACAAAGGTCACGCTATGGAAATCTTCTCATACATAAATTCGCTTACCAATCAATGTGGCACGACGGGGATCAACCATCAAGGCGCGAACTGGGTGATCGTCCCCAAATAGTACTATTATATGCATAAGCGTCTACCAAATCCCGGTAGTTCACAATTCATGCTAATGGGACTTTTTGTGACATAACCTAACTTTAATAATCCATTTAATTTCATCTATCGGGTCCTTTAATCATTTATCGGGTCATACAATCGGGTCATACAATCATTCGGGTCCAAATCAATAAACAAACAATCGGGACAAATGGTGTCCTATTTTATAAAAACTAACATGTTATCTCCCTCGCGGGTTTATAAAATATTTCATAAAACATTTAAAAGAGTGCGAGGCTATGAACTCACGTGGATGTGGGAAAGCGGGTTATCGGCAATTCGGATGTACGGTACGTGCTTCAATCACAGAAACCTAGACAAATAATATTCGTCCTAGACTCATGTCCAGTGACTTTATAAAAATAACAATTATATATACATATGATGATTATATATATATATGATGATCAAGTGGGTTTACATATCCTCATTCACCCATTTCGTATTATGTGTCGATAACTTTTATACTAGTTTTCTCGTTTTACCTATTTACGTGTTTTAGGTTCAATAAGCCTATTATAAGTTCTTAACTTGTATTAATCCTTGTTATACTTATATTATCAGTATCTAATCTTTACAAGTTGGGCCTAAAAGGGTTAAGTCCAATAAATAAGTTTATAAGTGTTTTAGCCCATTTTGTTGTATTATTAGTCTAATAACGTTAACTTAGCCCGTTAATGTCCGTATGTTTTATAGTTCGGGTTTTATAGGTTTTTACTTGTTATACATGTTTATATATCAGTATATGAGTTTATAAAAGTTTACATTAGACGGGTCCAACCGTCTAAGTTTTATTTAACAAAAACGTTAATTTTACGGTAATAGCCGAAAAAGTCGTAAAAATCATGTTTATAGTTTTATAACTTATAAAACTTATCAAACTACCATTTTTATAAAATGTTAATTTATTTATCCTTATACATATTTATATAAATGTATTATATAAGTTAGTGGGTTTTAATTCACATTTTATACTATTTTTATTTGAGTGCTTATATAATACTATTATACTTTAATTTCCAAAATCTGATTTTTTATCTTCATGTTCACCAAAACTGCCATATCTAGAGTTCTATATGGAGATAGAAGCTCAAATTTGTATGACATAAACTACATGATATGTGCTCCATTTAACTCTTCTATTGCTACTGTTGAATCAGCCTCTAAGTATTTTCTAAAAATCGTCTAAAACAGTGAACTCAGATTTGTACTTTAAACTTGTTTTGATCATATCTCACTCATCCTAATGATTCCATTGCATGACCAACTCTCACATGTGTATAACGTCTTATACTTACTGTATATTAATTTGTTCATGCCATTTTATCAGTTCATTACATGGTTCATTACTGTTTTATACAGCCATCTAAATTTAGCAAGATTTTAACCTTTTTTACATATAGTTTTTCATCGTTTTAAGCATGTTTATGAACACCAAATCCCCACACAATATTTTTAATCATCATTCATCATCATATACATATACATAAGTAAAATAAATAGAAGATTACATAATCAAAATAACAAGAGGATAGGAAGAACAATCTCTATACCACCATTAGTGATGAAAAGATGACGTTTTTGATGAACAAGACTTGGTTTTGGGTTACCAATCTTATGAGATATCAACACCACTTCTAGGGTCACCAAGTATTTGTAGATTCCTCCAAAAATCAGCCCTTATTCTTCATGAAAACTCCTTGAGAAATCAGCCCCAAAGTCCCTTGAAAACTCCTTTTTACATGTTAAGATCACCTCCAATCTTCAAGGCTTCAAAGGAGCATCATCATATGTATGAATAACACATGATTTTATGGCTAAAATAGATCAAATAAGGGTTGTTGTTGGTGATTTTGGGACGAATTTGAGAGAGAGAGGAGAGTAGATTGCATGAAAAATGGAGTGAATGGTAAAGGGTTAGTGGTTTTACTTGTTTTGGTGGGTGAAGTAGCTTAAGTGTGAAGCTATGCTTACAAGTGTAAGCTTATTAAGTGTAAAGATGCCACATCTTTGATGTGGTGTCTTCCTTGGCTGCCCCTTAAGTTAGTGGGGTGGGATAAACTTGTTTTGTCCCATCTCGCTAATTTACGGGTATTCCTCAATTCTAGTTTCCTCGATTTGCGTGCCCTCGGGTCGTTTTACGAAAAATGTTTTTATAAATTATGAATCAACGGCACAAAACAATCTAATAAAAATTGTCTCATCAAAAACGGAGTTCGAAAACGTAAATACGTAATCCTAAGGTTTCCGGTTTAATTATAAAGGACGTTAAATTAAAATCGTAAGTCCTAATCTCTTCTCGTAAATTTGTGAGGTTATGAACCAACACAAATTTAAATCTCAAAATAATATTCACGGATAAATTTATTTTTCTGAAATGTCAGACTGTCACCAAAGACGGTGTATGTAAACGTAAGCACGTAATGTAGAATCCTCCGGTTTAGACGTAGTCGACGCTACTTCAAGACGTAAATTCAAATTAATTCCCAAAAATAAGTGAGTTCATATTGTAACATTAAAATAATGTTTTTAAATAATATTCAAGAATAAAAATATCAACCATAAATTGACGGATTGTCACAGAGATCACCTCCCTCATGGACTCCATTAACGTTGCATCTTTTTAACTCCTTGTTGAATTCAATCCGATTCCTAATCAGCTTAATGAGCTATGTGATTCAGTGTCCAAGATCAAGGATAGGGTGGGTCTGCTGGAACAACAAAAGTTGAACTTATCTGATGAAGTTCAGTAGAAACTGAATGCTCTTACAAATGTTCCAGCAATGTTAACCAAGGTATCATCCACCCGAGACTCTATATGTGCATGGTTACCTGCTGGGGGTTCATTAGAAGCTACCGGGCAATCTTCTGCTGAGGGGGAGAAAGTCACTATTCAGCAGCTCTTTAAGAAACATGCACAAAAGAAGGCCCAAAAACAACCTATGGTGTATGTATCTCCCTCTAGTGAAGATAGTCCAGCTAAGACTAAGGGGGAGTCTTTAGCTAAGGACACTCATATTGATGGCCTTACCACCAGCACTGAATCATCTGAAAATGGGTCACCTCCCATCAAACCCAAAAGCAAAGATGAATTCACATTAGATGAAAGAATTATCAAGTCTGGGCTGGCCACTCAAGAAGAACTTGATAAAATTCACAAGCTTCAAAATGAAGAAAAGCTCAGAGATCTGAAGATGAGCTTATATGAAAGAATTGGAAAATCTAAGGTTGAAGGCCTCTTCAAGAAAAAGATGTTATACGAAAAATTATGTACAACAAGGAAGAACAGAAGATGTCTCTCAGAAATCACAAACGTTGACATGATGACTTACAAGGGAGATATCAATATAAACTTCTACAGGGCTGATGGGGCTGATGAGATCATAGATGACTTCCAATGGAAGGAGCTCTCCTATACTGAATGGCTAGAGATGAGCAGTTTGAAAAGAAAACATCTAGGGGATGGGTAGAAGTTCGCACAAGAATTGAACACTTTGTGAGAAATCATGAAAGGCTTGGTCAGCATCTGAACATCAGTAACAAAATCTCACTGGAGGATCAAGATCCAATTCTGGAACTGAACAAGAGAGCCAATCTGGTTCAACCTGGTGTGGATGATATCTTTGTCACCACAAAAAAATACAAAGATCTTGTTCAGTTTGAAAATCATGTCCGTGGACATGTGTTAGAAGAACCAGAATTGGGAATGATCATGTTCAACCATTGTGAACGACAAGACTTTGTGGGTATTAGTGATCTTGATGATCTAAACAACGAATTTCTTGGAAACATTCAGAAAATATTATTTGCTCACCATGGTGGTCTAGGACTCACTGAAGCTGCAAAAACCTTCAGCATGTGCTTACTATCAATATTGGACATCAGAAACTCTAATCCATCAGTACAGACCGCTGTCATTGAAGAACTTAGGCCAAAGGAAAACTAAATAATCATTTGGAATATTTTTGTTGTAATTTGTAATGTTATTGAATAAATGATTATCTGATGTTTATATGTAAAATACATGATTTTACCATAAGAATAATGTAATAAAAATCTACTCAACGATCCTAGATCATTTCTCAACCTAGTAATACTAATCGAGTTTCGAAGACGAAGCTCAAGATGGTATGTGGATGGTGTAAAACCCGAGATTTTTCGTTCATTAAATAATAATGAAGTATGGTTCAAAACCCTTTTTGAACAATACAAAAATCATCGGATTGGAGAAGTTTACAAAAGTCATGCAAACCGTGTACTAACAATTTAATAATTTAAGTACATAAATTATTGTCAAGAGATATTTGATAAAAAATTTGATTTAAATTGTTTAATATTTCATTTATCTACGGGGAGATTTAATGAGAAGTATCTTCACTAAAACGATACTTATTCTTGTTAAAACGATATATGATAAATAATCGACGTTTAAACGAACGCACACATTATTTATATTATAAGAGATATAAATAATACATTTTATTAGAAAAATGATTTTAAAAACAATGGCGCAAGTCTCGTGTCTTGAATCGTCCGTTATGTCATTTGAACGAGTCCCGAACCGTTTATTATTAAACTCATGATAAAATGTTACACTTTAGGCCCTTGTAAAATAATTGCAACCCATGCCCCTCAACTATTCTAAACCTTGCATATTGGCTTTTATAACTTTGAAGGGTATAAATAGGGACATTAGGGTTTTATCATCACATAACCCTAACCCTAACCTCCATTTCACACACACACACACAAAAATGGTAGTCCTCATATTTTCCGGCCACTATAGATCTTGGCCGCCACTTTTAAATCTTGTAGATCTAGTAGATCTATAATGTGTACCACCATGGTCGTGGTTAAAAATCCCGAAACCGCCACCCATTTGAGGGTGTTTGTCTCGGATCTAAGCCATAACTGCCACCCTCTTGGCTAATACCACCACCTTCGTGGTCTCATCATCATCACGGCCTCACCATCATCATCAGCCGTGGCTTTTAGCCACCACCCTACATCTAGCCACCATGCTCGTGACCACCATTAGCCGCCACCCTCATTTCTAATAGATCTAATAGATCTATGCATGCACCATGTAAATCCACCATCATCCCGTGGCCCCTAGCCACTAATCGTGGCATCACCATCACCAAATCACCATTTTCATTATTTTTAGAAGCTCGAACCCTATCATAACTTACTCGTCTATAATCATTACAACCAATAGTGATGTTCATCTACCCATTTGGATCCTCGAAGAAGGCGATGCACACACTTCGTGGGGCTGAAGTTGAGGACCATGTTGAATGGCTAATTCATGTCTAGATCTTAGTTAGATCTATGATTATACGGGTCTAACTAATAAGATCAAATTGGTGTATCCGTCCTTTCATTTCTAGATCTCGGATCTAAGGTTTACTCCACTTTTCTCTTGACTTTGATCTTTTCATTTTATTTCTTATATTAACTAGATCTCATATATTCTGAAAATATATATATAAGAAATAAATAATGAGTATTTGGACATTGTGCATGAGTTTTTGACACTAAAATGAAGCTAAACAAGCCCAAGTAACGCTTTGATTCACAACAATTTATGAACCGTAATAAAAGCATATTGCATGTAAAACTCAGTAGGTTTGGGATACTAAAACTTACACATTAAGATAGATAATTTTTTGTGATTAATTCCCCGGGTGGCTCGTCTCGTGACGAGTTATAGATAGTAAGATATGACCAAAATAGTGAAAACTAGTCAGATCTGAACATACTGTTTTGATGGACTATTTTCTCGTAAAATTTATACACTGACCTACGAACATGTAAAACTAAAAGTTGTAGATAAAATCATGAAGAACTAGAATCAATTGGATGATTTACGAATTCTTTACGGTTTGTAAATGGTGACCAAAATAGTGAAAACTAGTCAGATCTGAACATACTGTCCTCACGGACTGTTTTATCATATAAGAACTAAGAATCATTGAAAAAGGTAAAACTTAAGGTTGTAGATAAAATCATGAACAAGTAGAATCAGTTGGATGATTTACCAGTTCCTTACGGTTTGGAAATGGCGACCAAATTGGTGAAAACGAGTTTGGCTGCCCAAAAACAGCCAACTCTTCTAAGTTAGGAAATGGGTTAATTAGCTATGAAAAGTATATATTTGGGGTAATTAGACTTATAATAAGTGTAGTACATGAGTTAATAATGCTTTTGGTAAAAATAACACATTTAGATGATTTACGGTTCAAGAGATATGAACAAATTAGCGGGACATGTCGGGAAAAATTATAATAAACAGATTATAACTCATTAACGTAAAATGTGATGATTTTTATATAAACCAACGTGGTAGGATCCACTTATCGGGGAATCTTGGACCTATTTATATACTGATGAATAGATGACCCGAGACCCGACCAACGTGAACTATTAAGTGTATGTGGCTGTGATGTGTTTTAGAACCCAAAAACTATACAAAGTGGATTTGGGCCATAAAAGCCCAACTTACACTTGTAATGGCTAGTGGGCCATTATTGGACCTAAGATTTATAACCATTTTAGAATAGTATACTGAATTTAAAATGGACTTAAGTCAAATACTTGAATAGTGGACCACAAAGGGGGGGGCTTAAGATGGACTAAAAGTGTCAAGTTGGATTTTTCACTTAAAATGACTAAGTGTTCACCTAAAAAGTTTTTAAATAGTCATAAAAATTATGCATTGTCCAAGAACTTATTAAAACATACTTATTACATGTATGTCCTTTGTACTATCAATTAAGACTGTACTGTTTGATTAGGCATAACTTTGGCATGAGATTTATTTGGATATTCATATTAAACAGCTATTGCCTACTCCCAGGTGAGTTTATAGCCCGATATAAACTCTTGATAAATCATCCCCTTTTGGTAAAGAAAATATGCAAACATATAATGGACATAACCAGATTGTATAAACTTGTCTATGATTGTTTATTATTGAAACTGTTAAATTGTTGTAAATTGCCCAAATGTTATAAATAGATCTATTAGAGATTAACCATCCCCGTCTGGGTAAGTCATGCTCACTGTGCCTTGGCCGGGACAACAGACGTATACCATGTTGGAACTGGAATGGGTGTCTCTTAGTGAGACACTACGTCCTCATCTGTTGAGGACTATGGAGGTAAAGATTCAGTTTCTAATAATAATAAACAAATGTTATTTACATTTTAGTGAGAATGCTTTGTGCATTGTCACTTCTTTGCTTAATGCATGTCCAAACTAATAAACTGTTAAAGTCTGTAAGTTCACCTACTTTATGTTGACCCCATTTAATATGTTTTGCACAGGTTATTTAGCAAGATTATTTGGGCATGGATTGAGCATCATTTAGGAGCATAAAAATGACGGGGGATTTTCTTTTACTGGGATATTCATAACAAATGTTGTTCAACGATTTAAGTGATTGTACTAATTCAATGTTTACATCAATTGTATTTCAAAAAAAAATTATATAATTATGATCTGTGCTTTTTAAGCTATTTGCTCATCGATCCACCACTATGATACCCGCTTGATGGGGGTGTTACAGAGAATGGTATCAAAGCTTTAGTTATAGCGAACCAGATTAATTTTTAAATAAAATAAGAATAAAAATATTTTTCTTTTATTTAAAACTGGACTATAACTTTATAAAAATCTTTTGGGGATTTTTTTTGGGACATACTTAGAAAGCATATAGCATAGAGAGCATGCATAATTATATGATTTAAGTGCGCATTCATTATTATATGCATTCGTAATTGTTGATTGTATTATATGCTAACTTGTACGTATTTACGTAATATAACTATTTAATATTTATTATAGAAATATTAAATACTCAAGATACTTAATAAAACAAATAAACATGCCATGTTAGTAGGGAGCTTTATACTAAATATGTTCCATCTTGATATTACGTTCTGACTGGGTGGTTGGGTTTACGATTTAAAGTGCCCTCGCTCCTCAAACGTTTATAGAATGGCTTCTGAAGTATGATGGCCCGAACAATGCATTATAACCACGAACAATCTAATACATAACAGACACATGGAAATCTTTAAATGGAAATTTAAATAAAAACTTTGGGAACATTAGAAATCTAACAGAATCTCTAGAACCCGTTAGAAAATCTAAGAAAATTTTTTTTTGTAAGTCTCTAAAAACCTAAATAGATCTATCTATTTTACTCAATCTTGGAAAATCTAAATTGATTTTTATAAAAATCTAACTGAATAATATGCGTCTTGCTAAAACTTGGGGGAAATCTAAACTAAATTTTTTTTATCTTTAGTAAACCTAATTAGATTTTATAAATATTGAAAAATCTAATAAAATTTTCGGGAAATCTAAAATTTGATTTTATAAAGTTTTCTTTAGAGATCTTGAATTAACCTTTTAGAACCAATAGGCTTGTAAGATTTCATAAACTTCACACCTAGATAAATGGTTAAGTATTATTAATGGACTTGTTAAGCACAAGTAACAGTAACCCAAAACTTGAATAGGCCCTATAGGACCATTTAGTTCCTAGTAAGCCCACTTAGCAAACCTTGAATCATAAATGGACTAAAATATGTTTAGGCCCATTAGGAAGACCATTAGGCCCATTTATTGTCTTATGGACCTATGTAGTAAAACTCTAACATTGATGGATCTAAAACTATAATTAGGCCCATTAAGAAATCCTTAGCTCATAAGAATTATTAATGGATCTTGTAAGCTCAATAAGGGTTTGGGAAGCCCATTAGCTCTTTTGGTGCACTTAATAAGCTCACTTAGTGATTTTACACTTAAGTAAAGTTTTTATACCGAAGATATAACTATAAAAACTTCTAGACTAAGAACATTAGTTTATAAAACTTATGGATTAAAACCATGACAATTGAAACTTGTCTTGATAAAACAGAAACTACAAGGACTAATATTGTAAATATTTGAAAGTGTAGGGATTAATAAATGCCATTCGTGACTTATTAGACCTTAAGGACCACTTTTGTAAATTCTTGGAAGTTAGATTGTCATTTTATGACTCTAAGGACTAATGTTGTAATTAGCCGAAGCAATTAGAAGCCCTAAGCTTTAGTTCGCCACTTATTGGAAGTTATAAAAACCCAATGTTGAACAGAGGGACTATTTTCACCATCTCCCGAAAATACTAGAAAACCCTAGGACTAATGTTGTTAAGAGCCGGAAAATGTACATTTGGTAAAATATAGAGGGACTTGTTTTGCCAATAGTCGAAACTTAGGCAAACCCTAGAACCTTTATTTCATTTAAGGTATTAAAAATTGGGCATACCATCTTTACATAGTTATTCGATGAATAGGAACTGGTTAGTCTATTCTAACCACTAGGATAACAGACAGGCCACTTAATGAAAACGAATTTACAACAATCATATAAATTGGAATATTTAAAAACAGACTAGGAAGCATTACCTAGCGAACTACATTTCATTAAATGTTTGAATTTGTTGTTATGTGTATATATACATATATATATACCTTATTAGAAGGAACTATACGATATAATGCCTATGCTTATGATTGTAATATATTATTATATATTATAGTATACATATGAACTTCTTGTTTGATGCGTACTCTCGCGCACGTTATCGCGCGTCAACATGTATTTTCTCTCGCTTATGATTTTTTACGTATATCTACGGAACACGACTTATTAACGACTCATATACGCGTGCTTTTTATAATATCATGTGGTATTATTTGGATAAATTTGCATCTTTAAATGATGCGGTGGGACCCAAAATCAAGGTACTTATGATCCTATATTTTACATATGGGACCTGAGACTCTTGATCCTAATTTAATTATGATTACGTCTTTAGACGGAATGGGACGTCTAAAGGTGATATCATGAGCCACCGGACCAGAAGTTTACTTATAAAATTCGTATCACGGTGGAATGGGACGCCCGAAGACGAAAGTTATAAGGCTGTAAAGTATCTTAATAATATCTATTATCTTAGATGTTATATTTATCCTAAATAATAAGACTTGCCGGGAATATTTAGGTAAGGTGGGCTATGAAATCGTTATTGAAACAAGTAAGGACGCTTGTTCGTTTGAATAAAGAAATCATAGGTTACCGAATGGAGTTATAAATTTTACCATACATGGATAAGGATGCTTATCGATGTAAATAGAAATTTATAATCACATGAGCTTAAATGTATCTGACGTAACTCATTATTGATATTATTTTATGAATCTGACTATGTAAAAAATCCCTCCTCAACACGCGATTTCCTCCAGTAATATCTTATCGTATTACATCATCATCATCTAGAAACCTAAGGAAGATTAGTATTCATCTATTTTGGATCATAGCATTGTACTCTTGATTTTTGGTTTATCCTTAACCCAAATATCACTTCCGCTGCAGTTGACTTTGTTGGGAGTGTACACTTTCCGCTGCATTCGACCCCTTAGGGGATGTCCATTTCCGTTGCATTTGATTCCTTTAGAAATGTCCATTTTCCACTGCATTTGAATCTTTTGAGGGTGCCTACTTTCCGCTGCATCTGACCCATTTCAGGGAGAGTTCTTTTTTGCTGCAATTTGAACCCTTTTCGGGAGTGCCCACTTCCGTTTCATTTGACCCCTTTGGGGTGTCACAGAAAAGAAAGCTGGTTCATCTGCAATTGAGAAATGAAACTTCGATCATTCGAGGTGATGGTAACACAGACTGTTTGACACTAGACATAGTGTCATCTCTTGTACCGAAGACAAGAAATACTTGGTAAGAGGATGCCCTATCTTCTTAACCCACATTTCTTAAGTCGACGAGGAAGACAAACCCAAGCATAAAATACATGCCCAACTCCCAATGGGTGTATTTTGTAGGGTTATGTTCGTCATCACCCAAAAAGCGTTATTTGATGTCCAAAACTCTTTTGGACAATCTTTTTCCTCTTTGAATCCAATTAGTTCGACAATACCATTGTCTAACTAGCCTTGAAATGAATGACTTCCCCCTTTTAGAAGTCAAGATTTGTGCATATTTTGGACCACTTACATTGAACGCACAACCTTTCCAGCATCACACAAGATGCACACTTCTTTATTCTTGGTATCTTCTTTGATTCCATCATTTGAAGTACTTCTTCTTCATGCAACTTATGCCCTAGCTCAGCCACAAATGAAGCAGATTCTTTGTAGCTTCCTACCCAAGCAACACCAACAAAAATCTTAGCCATCTCGCAGAGTGAAGCGTTAGGGCCAGGCTAATGTTGCCTTCCACAGGCTAGAAGCCTATCGGGAAGCCATTCGCGTGAAAATTGTTGACGCAAGAGCGGTACCAGCCAAAACCATATTTCTAACTTGACATCGCATAAGCCTATTAAAGCTTAATAGACTTACAAATCTCTTGAAGAACTAGTAGTAACATTAATGAACTGTTATCTACGCTCATCAAGACACATTGGGGCCCCGGAGGCACGTCTAAGAAAAACCAAGACTTAGGACAAGTTTGTCCTAGTCAACCCAACGTTGTAATCTTAAAACATGAATTCACCAGATTACCCGCTCAAGAAAAAGCACTCTCACTTGTTCCCTGAACAAGTAACTTCATCTTTAGCTTCGAGAACGAAACTAAAATAACGGGGTGGTGAAAAACTCCAAAAATTTGGGTTTCTACACACGTCATCGACTTCATTAACGTTATCATTCATCGTACTATATTGTTATAAACTATCTTTACAATGTATCATCACAAGACTTACTGTGATTTGGCGAATGATTTCTTAAGCTTCTTAGTGACTCATGAATTGTGCATGATAGCTTGAATATAACCCGAAAGCTTATCATGGTAAATAAAAGATCTAGTACATCTACTCAAATCCTGCCCAACAGGTCTGCTAGATAGAGCTGGTACTGGTAGGGATGGTAAGGCTGCAGGTGCCGACAAGGTACTCTACAACACCTCTATAAGCCAATCAGGACTCCTTAAGCAAACTGAGTGCAATCAACAACTGGGACCGCGGTCTGCCAACGAATCCTCGAAGGTAGGCGGTCTCTGCTGTCAATCCATCATGACAAACAGTTGCAGAATCAAAGAAGGAAGACAAGAACTTCCCTTGTGCAGTAAGAGAAGTGTGGGTCTTATGCTGAAGACCCCCCTCCAAGGTGTAATTATGCCGATGGAGGGAGTAGTTCTCCTCCAACAACCACTACAAGGCCTCATGGCCCAAAAACCTCGTGCTATCAGGGCATTTGCCCATATGGTCCAAGAGAGAGTCTATGCGCTCATGCATGACAGTGTACTCCACCTGGCCTGCTATCAATAGGTTGTGGACGTCCGTCATGTTCTGCTCCTGGCTCATGGCCAGAGCAGCAATCCGAACTTAAACAGGACCAACATGTCTAACTCCGGAACCCTCTCCAACCTCAAATCCTGGCTTGTAGGTTTTCCAAATGAACAAGCTATCGTCAAGAGCTTAACCAACTAAGTATAGTTGACACTACATCGACTTTTCCAAGTTGACAACTTCCAAAGTTTGCCCTCTCTAAATTGTCATTAATTGATCCGCGAGCTTCTATCACTATAGCGGATTAAAGGTCAAACCTTCGGATAATACTATCCATCCATAGTAGTAGCAACATCCAAATACTGCTCAATCGGATATATAAAGCGACCCGGATAAAGATCTATTTGCATTGCTTTCTATTCATCCTTAATGGTAGCATCATTCAGATTCTGCCCTATCGGACTTATAGAGCAATCCGAATAACTATCTCCTTACATTGTTGGCACCATTTGTTTCTGAGCATGTCTAAGACAAACCTCTAAATCTATGACATCTATACCCTAACAGATGACAAAGTTTTTAATAACTTCGAGGACGAAGCTAAAATAACGGGGTGGTGCTGTAAAATCCATGATTTTACCATAAGAATAATGTAATAAAAATCTACTCAACGATCCTAGATCATTTTTCAACCTAGTAATACTAATCGAGTTTCGAAGACGAAGCTCAGGATGGTATGTGGATGGTGTAAAAACCGAGATTTTTCGTTCATTAAATAATAATGAAGTATGGTTCAAAACCCTTTTTGAACAATACAAAAATCATCGGATTGGAGAAGTCGACAAAAGTCATGCAAACCATGTACCGACAATTTAATAATTTAAGTACATAAATTATTGTCAAGAGATATTTGATAAACGATTTGATTTAAATTGTTTAATATTTCATTTATCTACGGGGAGATTTAATGAGAAGTATCTTCACTAAAACGATACTTATTCTTGTTAAAACTATATATGATAAATAATCGCCGTTTAAACGAACGCACACATTATTTATATTATAAGAGATATAAATAATACATTTTATTGGAAAAATGATTTTAAAAACAATGGCGCAAGTTTCGTGTCTTGAATCGTCCGTTAAGTCGTCCGAACGAGTCCCGAACCGTTTATTATTAAACACATGATAAAATGTTACACTTTAGGCCCTTGTAAAATAATTACAACCCATGCCCCTCAACTATTCTAAACCTTGCATATTGGCTTTTATAACTTTGAAGGGTATAAATAGGGACATTAGGGTTTTATCCTCACATAACCCTAACCCTAGCCTCCATTTCACACACACACACAAAAATGGCAGCCGTCATATTTTTCGGCCATATTCTGGCCACTATAGATCTTGGCCGCCACTTTTAAATCTTATGGATCTAGTAGATCTATAATGTGTACCACCATGGTTGTGGTTAAAAACTCCGAAACCGCCACCCATTTGAGGGTGTTTGTCTCGGATCTAAGCCATAGCCTCCACCCTCTTGGCTAATACCACCACCTTCGTGGTCTCATCATCATCACGGCCTCACCAACATCATCAGCCATGGCTTTTAACCACCACCCTACATCTAGCCACCATGTTCGTGACCACCATTAGCCGCCACCCTCATTTCTAATAGATCTAATGGATCTATGCATGCACCATGTAAATCCACCATCATCCCGTGGCCCCTAGCCACTAACCGTGGCATCATCATCACCAAATCACCATTTTCATTATTTTTACAAGCTCGAATCCTATCATAACTTACTCTTCTATAATCATCACAACCAATAGTGATGTTTATCTACCCATTTAGAGCCTCAGAGAAGGAGATGCATACACTTCGTGGGGCTGAAGTTGAGGACCATGTTGAATGGCTAATGCATGTCTAGATCTTAGTTAGATCTATGATTATACGGGTCTAACTAAGAAGATCTAATTGGTGTATCCGTCCTTTCATTTCTAGATCTCGGATCTAAGGTCTACTCCACTTTTCTCTTGATTTTGATCTTTTCATTTTATTTCTTATATTAACTAGATCTCATATATTCTGAATATATATATATAAGAAATAAATAATGAGTATTTGGACATTTTATATGAGTTTTTGACACTAAAATGAAGCTAAACAAGCCCAAGTAACGATTTGATTCACAACAATTTATGAACCGTAACAAAAGCAGATTGCATGTAAAACTCAGTAGGTTTGGGATACTAAAAACTTACACATTAAGATAGATAATTGTTTTGTGATTAATTCCCCGGGTGGCTCGTCTCGTGACGAGTTATAGATAGTAAGATATGACCAAAATAGTGAAAACTAGTCAGATCTAAACATACTGTTTTGATGGACTGTTTTCTCGTAAAATTTATATACTGACCTACGAACATGTAAAATTAAAAGTTGTAGATAAAATCATAAAGAACTAGAATCAATTGGATGATTTACCAATTCCTTACGGTTTGTAAATGGTGACGAAAATAGTGAAAACTAGTCAGATCTGAACATACTGTCTTCACGGACTGTTTTCTCATATAAGAACTAAGAATCATTGAAAAAAGTAAAACTGTAGGTTGTAGATAAAATCATTACCAAGTAGAATCTATTGGATGATTTACCAGTTCCTTACGGTTTAGAAATGGAGACCAAAATTGTGAAAACGAGTTTGGCTTCCCAAAAACAGCCAACTCTTCTAAGTTAGGAAATGGGTTAATTAGCTTTGAAAAGTATAAATTTGGGGTAATTAGACTTATAATAAGTGTAGTACATGAGTTAATAATGCTTTTGGTAAAAAGAACACACTTAGATGATTTACGGTTCAAGAGATATGAACAAATTAGCGGGACATGTCGGGAAAAATTATAATAAACGGATTATTACTCATTAACGTAAAATGTGATGATTTTTATATAAACCAACGTGGTAGGATCCACTTATCGGGGAATCTTGGACCTATTTATATATTGATGACTAGATGACCCGAGACCCGACCAACGTGAAATATTAAGTGTATGTGGTTGTGATGTGTTTTAGAACCCAAAAACTATACAAAGTGGACTTGGGCCATAAAAGCCCAACTTACACTTGTAATGGCTATTGGGCCATTATTGGACCTAAGATTTATAACCATTTTAGAATGGTATACTGAATTTAAAATGGACTTAAGTCAAATACTTAAATAGTGGACCACAATTGGGCTTAAGATGGACTAAAAGTGTCAACTTGGATTTTTCACTTAAAATGACTAAGTGTTCACCTAAAAAGTTTTATAAATAATCATAAAACTTATGCAATGTCCAAGAACTTATTAAAACATACTTATTACATGTATGTCCTTTGTACTATCTATTAAGACTGTACTGTTTGATTAGGCATAACTTTGGCGTGAGCTTTATTTGGATATTCATATTAAACAGCTATTGCCTACTCCCAGGTGAGTTTACAGCCCCATATAAACTTTTGATAAATCTTCCTCTATTGGGAAAGAAAATATGCAAACATATAATGGACATAACCAGATTGTATAAACTTGTCTATGATTGTTTATTATTGAAACTGTTAAGTTGTTGTAAATTGCCCAAATGTTATAAATAGATCTATTAGGGATTAACCATCCCCGTCTGGGTGAGTCATGCTCACTGTGCCTTGGCCGGGACAACAGACGTATACCATGTTGGAACTGGAATGGGTGTCTCTTAGTGAGACACTACGTCCTCATCTGTTGAGGACTATGGAGGTAAAGCTTCAGTTTCTAATAATAACAAACAAATGTTATTTACATTTTACTGAGAATGCTTTGTGCATTGTCACTTCTTTGCTTAATGCATGTCCAAACTAATAAACTGTTAAAGTCTGCAAATTCACCAACTTTATGTTGACCCCCTTTAGTATGTTTTGCACAGGTTATTTAGCAATATTATTTGGGCATCGATTGAGCATCATTTAGGAGCATAAAAATGACGGGGGATTTTCTTTTACTGGGATATTCATAACAAATGTTGTTCAACGATTTTAATGATTGTACCAATTCAATGTTTACATCAATTGTATTTCAAAAAAATCATATAATTATGATTTGTGCTTTGTAAGCTATTTTCTCATCGATCCACCACTATGATACCCGCTTTATGGGGGTGTTACATTATATGTTATTAATTGTGCAGTGCAAGTAAGAAGAAGTTGTTATGCTCACTTACTACTAACATTAGACTTAGGATATTTGTATATCCAAATAGGGGGATATTATTGGGTCAGTATTTACTGACCCTGAAGCAACTCTAAGATTTGAATATAAAATCCCCCTAAGTGTTCCATGCTCAGAAGTAAGGCCAGTCTGCTGAAGGATGACCAGAGGAACAAAGTTTCTACTAAAGACCTTATAGCTGAAGAAAGTTCAGCACTCCCCTTCTAGTGAACTTAGAAGACAAAGGAGTCTTCGCTTCAAATACTAGGCGGTCTAGTTGCTGAAGAACAAGGACTAAACAAGGGCTTTCAGTTCAGTTTGGCTTGACAATACCAAACTGAATGATGTCGATCTCCTCAAGGATACTGAAGACCCTTTAGTATTCTAATGGTTTGCATTAGGCGGGAAAAGATAAATTTAAGTCAAAGTAGGTTGCTTGTATACTTAGATATAAGTACAACCTTTATCTTTTCTAGAATAGATTAATATGTACTTTGTACTGTTTATCCAACATGGGCATCAACCACCCACTGGATAAACCCATGCATTGGTACATGCAAAATGCAAATTCTAATTAAACTGCCTATATAAGGAGTGTACATTGGGAGAGAAAGAGTCAACCAATACAAGATCTTAAACTCTGGAAAAACTTTCTCTCTCGATACCAACTAAACCATATAGCCAAGATGCATATGAACGTTTAGATTGGAGCTTAAGCTTTAATTTGGTTAGACGTTTAAGTAGAGGAGATCAAACCCCATTGTCATTCAACCACTTTGTTATTCCGCAAACAAAGTGGGTTATAGATTTTTTATTTGATTCTAATAAAAGTCTATACGTTGAAAAGTATATTGGTATTGTTGTTTTAATCTTTCATGGTTCTTATCTATTGTTAAAACAACTCACTTGAGTCTAAGTAAGAGTTATTACTTAAGTTAATAAGTAATAACGAATTACAAGGGACCAACATAGAGACGAAGTCGAATGCTTAATCTAACATGGAAAGGGTGGAACCATTAAGTCTATAGCCGTTTATGAAGTTTGCTAAAAGACCTAAGGTTAGAACATCAAAGGATATATCATTTGGATATCGAGAAATTCTTCGAAGCAAACGATCGAGTGCTCACGTAAAACGAAGACGAGAGGCTCCAATCGTGAAGATGATGATATAAATAAACACAATTCACAAACAACCACTAAACAAAGGTTGGAAGGGAACAAATCCCCTTACATTAGCTACATTAGAAAGCGATAATATGTACATGGGTAAGTATGGGATCTCCCCCACGAGGCACCTCGTTTTTTATTACCGAGTCATGAGCTCAACTCGATCCCCTCAATACTAATTATCATTGGGGAAGGTGACTTGGTCGAGGTCGTCCAAAGAAGGGACTTCCCCACCAATGTAGTGCTTAACCCTATGACCATTAACCTTAATGTTAGAACCATCATTTTGAGCTAGCTCGATGGTCCCATATGGAAATACTTGGGTAATGGTGAACGGTTAGGACCAACGGGATTTCAATTTACCGGAAAATATTTCAATCTCGAGTTAAAAAGCAACACTTGTTCTCCAATGTTAAAAACCCGGTTTTTTATTTTAGAATCATGAAAATTTTTAGCTTTCACTTTATAAATCAATGAAGTTTCATAAGCAATGTCCCTTAATTCATCCAATTCATTTAATTGCATTTTTTTCCCTCGGTCTCAATGTCATCATTACAATGCTTTAGGGCCCTATAAGCTTTATGTTCGAATTCAATTGGAAAGTGACAATTCTTCCCATACACAAGCTTATAAGGAGTGCACCTAATGGGCGTCTTATGAGCGGTATGAAAGGCACATAAAGCATTGTTGAGCTTATTCTCTCCTATTGACTATTCCAAAATCCTTTTTAAAGCTCGGTTTAAAACCTCGGCTTGTCCACTCGTTTGTGGGTGATAAGCCGTAGAAAGCCGATGTGTAACCCCATATTTCTTTAAAACTTTTTCAAATTGATCGTTACAAAATTGGGTTCCACGATCACTTATAATAGCACGAGGGGTTCCTAACCGAGAGAACAATTGTTACTACCACACGAGCATCATTCATGGGCAAAGCCTTAGCTTCCACCCCCTTAGATAGGTAGTCAACGGCGACAAGGATGTACTTATTAACACGAGATGATGGGAACGGCCCCATAAAATCAATGCCCCACACGGCAAAGATCTCACACACTTGGATGATATTTTATGGCATTTCATCGTTTTGTGAGGCTTTTTCTTGACGTTGGCATGACTCACACGACTTGATTAGTGCATGTGCATCTCAATAAATAGTAGGCCAAAAGAAATCGGCATCAAAGACCTTCTTTGCCGTCAGATTAGCACCATGGTGACCACCCGTGGGTATATTAGTAGCTTCGGTGCCAAACACACAACGTCGAATGATTTGATTCGCACAATTCCGAAATAGATAAGGGTCGTCCCAAAAGTAGAACTTGATGTTACGAAAGAATTTTCGTTTTTGTTGAGTCGTCATACCCTTAATGATGAAGTTGCCCGCATGGTAATTTGCGATGTCCGCAAACCATGGGGTAGAAGAATCTTCCTTGGAATTCACTACACCATGTGTCTCAAGAGGAAATGTTTCGGTGATTTCCTTGTTCTCGTACACACTTTGGTGAGGATCTTCTAAACGAGAGAGGTGATCGGCCGCAAGATTCTCGGCTCCTTTTTTGTCAAGTATGGTGACATCAAATTCCTATAGGAGGAGAATCCAACGAAGCAATCTTGGCTTAGCATCTTGTTTAGAGAAGAGGAACTTGATGGCCGAATGATCCGTATGCACTAAGCTTTTAGTCAAGACGAGATAAGGTCGGAATTTCTCAAATGCATACACCACGGCAAGTAATTCCTTTTCCATTGTGGTCTATTTAAGTTGAGCCTCGGTCATCGTCTTACTAGGATAGTGGATAGGTAAGAAGTGCTTTGCATAACGTTGCCCCAAAACGGCCCCAATAGCGTAATCACTAGCATCAAACATAAGTTTAAAGGGGAGGTTCCAATTTGTAGCAACAAGAATGGGAGCTTCGGTTAGTTTCCTTTTAAGAATTTCAAATGCTCGAAAACAATCTTCGTTAACGATGAAAGGGGCATCTTTTAGATATGGTGTGTAATGGGTCGAAATATCTTTGAAAAATCCTTAATGAATCGACGATAAAAGCCCGCATAGCCTAGGAAACTCCTAACTCCCTTGACGGTTTTGGGATGAGGTAATTTTGCGATGATGTCTATCTTAACTTTGTCTACCTCAATCTTCTCTTTCGAGACCTTGTGCCCTAAGACGATTCCCTCTTTACACACAAATGACATTTTTCACAATTGAGCACAAGGTTGGTTTCCTCACAACGTTTTAACATTTTATCCAAATAACCTAAACACGAAGTGAATGAATCACCAAACACGGAAAAGTCATCCATGAAAACTTCCATCGTCTTCTTGATCATATCATGAAAAACATCATGCACCTTTGAAAGGTTCCCAGTGCATTACAAAGTCCGAATGGCATTCTACGATATGCAAACATTCCATATGGACACATAAACGTAGTTTTTTCTTGATCACGAGGATCGATGGGGATTTGGAAGTAATCGGAAAAACTATCTAAAAAGCAATAGAAATCGTTTCCCGCAAGTCGCTCCAACATTTGATCCATGAAGGGGAAGGGAAAATGGTCTTTACGAGTGGCATCATTTAACTTACGATAGTCAATACACACCCTCTAACCGGTCACGAGTCGTGTTGGAATTAACTCGTTGTCATCGTGTTAGCCCTATATTTTATATAGTCGAACAAGAATGTAATAGGTCATCTTAGTCGTTAAAGGTCTTGTATTGTAATAGGTTACTCGGGTTAACCAGGCTTGGACTTTAAGCTAGTATTTTCTAAGTTAGGGGCGTAAGCCCAAGTGTAAGCCAAGCCAGGCCCAAGTCACAAAGCCCACGGCCCAACAAGCCTAGGGTATATATACCCTCTTCCATATGTAGAAGAGGGTGTTGGTTACCATTTTATTTTCTCTCTCTAAAGTGTTTAACCTTCCAAATCTCTCTAGTTTCTCTCTCTACTTTTTTCTCTTTCTCTCTCTAAATATCTCTTCTAAATCTTTCGTTATGGATTGATATGGGAATAACATTTGGTATCAGAGCCTATAATGGATAGGTGATTGAAGATTTGTGTTTGTGTTCTTGATTTTCGTGCCTATTTTAATCCAAATCATTTGAACCAAATTTTTTTTTTGTTTTTTATGGTTTTTTCTTAATACAAATCTTCTGCATAGTTGTGGTAGAGATTTGGTATATTTACTTTGGCTAAAAACACAAAAGTTTTGGGTGTTTTGATCATTCTTTGGCTTAAAATCTCGAATTGGTTGGGTTTTGTCCGAGAAAAGTGGGAATTTGGTACTATTCCGATAGGTTTTCATCGGAAAAGGGTTTTACATTCCCGATAGATATTCCGGTATCTTCCATCGGAAAAGGGTTTACATATTCCGATCATTATTCCGATCAAGTACTCCGATAGGTTTGGTGATCAGGTATTCCGATAGAACTTTCCGACAGACATTCCGATAGGTATTCCGATAGTACTTTTCGACAGGTATTCCGATAGTACTTTCTGACAGGTATTCCGATAGAACTTTCCGACGTACATTCCGACAAGTATTCCGATGGATATTTTGGTCGAGTAATTTTTAGACTTAGCCACTATCTAGACTAGTCTCGGAACATGGTGTACACGAAGATTAAAAAAAAAGAAAAAAAATTTGGGTCAAGTAAAATCAATAGGTCAAGTAAAAAAAAAATTTTGGGGTCAAGTAAAAAAAAATTTTTTCGAGATCTTGAACATTTAACAACTCACCTAATAGGTCAAGTAAAATCAATTTTTTCCCTACTAGTTTTTGGCTATTTCTAACTCAAATTCAAAATTTGGCGATACAAAATTTTTCGGCTTACCGTTTGTCGGACTGAGGAATTTATTATCGGACTGAGAATTTTTTTTTGAATTTGCGGAATTTCAATTTCAACCACAATCAAATCACAACACATCCATTAACATCCTCATTTATTCACAAGTAATCACCATGTCTAATAACAACAACAACAACAATACGACGGCTAATCAAATTCGTTTGGAACAAGGTGGCAATGGTAATCCTCCTATGCTCACTGCCGGTTGCTATGTTCAGTGGAGATCTCGTTTCCTTAGATTTCTCGACACTAAGGAGAACCGAACCGCTCTTCGTCATTACCTTGAGAATCCACCTCCAGTTTTTGAATTCAGACCAATTACCACACAAGCAGAGGATGGTACTTCATCAACTACACGAGCTATGGAGGATTTCGACACATGTCCTGCTGAGAAAAATAAACTCCTCCAAGCTGAAGCCGATGATGTTAACTACATACTTACTGGGATTGATAACGATATCTATTCCACGGTTGATGCATGTCCTAATGCTTTTGAAATGTGGAATGCAATTCATCGATTGAAGCAAGGTGAGTCGATAAATGTTCAAGATCTCGAGACTAATCTACTTTGGGAGTTTGGAAAATTCACATCCGAAGATGGTGAATCCATTGACTCTTATTACTCAAGATTCTACAAAATGATGAATGAGCTTGTCAGAAATCAGTGCACCATCTCCAATCATCATGCCAATGTTCAGTTTTTACTTCAAGTCAAACCGGATTGGCAAAGGTTTTGACTTTGGTCAAACAAAGGAAGGATATCAAGACTATATCTTACCACAAACATTATGATATATTGAAACCACATCAGAATGAAGTGAATGAACTTAGGGCTGAAAAGGCAGAACGATCTGCGAAATCTATTGCTTTTGTGGCTGCTACTTCAACAAAACCCGTTCCCCGTCAACAACCACCTACACATTCCTCAAGGTCATCAAGCTCATCCACCAAACCTCTAGCTACTGCTAGAAACAAAGAAAAAGCAATTGTCCCCACTCCACCTCTAAAGTATGACACCGAGTCAGATGGAGACAGCGATGATGAACAAACTTCAAGGGACAAGAAGATTGAAGAACTCATGTCTTTACTCACCACAACTTATAAGAAGATCTACAAACCTACCAACAACAACCTCAGATCATCATCTAATGCTAGATATAAGTAAGTTTATCATGCACCTAGGTATGATAGTGATGCTAGGTAAGATAATCAGATGATGCCGAATCAAGTTGGGGCTAGAGATACTGTAGGCACTCCGGTTATGTAGAAGACTGGGATTCAATGCTTCAACTGCAAGGGATTTGGGCACATGGTTAGGGAATGTAAGAAGCCAAAACGGGTTAAGGATTTGAGATATCACAAGGAAAGGATGTTGTTGTGTAAGAAAGAAGAAGCGGGAATTCCACTCACAGTAGATGAAGTTGACTGGCGTGATGACACTGATGATGAAGCCGATGATCAAGAGATGGAGGCACATTATGTGTACATGGCAAAGATTCAAGAAGTGGTTCCAGAGACTACTGACAATTATGGACCTATCTATTATTCTGAGCCAATTGAAAAGGTACCATCAAATGATAACTATAATGTGTTTGCTAATGAACGACGGCTTCATGAGCAACCCGAAAGCATCAATGACACGTATTTAATGGACACGAAGGATAGCAATATCTCTACGGATTCACATCATATGTGTAATGATAACGGAAATGCTACTCAGGATACTGACTCGGAAGAGGACCGTGATTTGCTTGCGTCTATTACTAATTTTTAAAACGTGAAATTAATGAAAATAAAGAAGCTAATAAACGTCTGAAGCAAGCAAACGCATCCTTAGCCGAGGAGATAGACAGGCTTAAAGAGTGTGATTATGTAAAAGAAGCTGATCGACGAGTTGCAATAGCTAATGGTTTGGTATATGAACGTAAGGTGCTCAACGAACAATATTGTTCTACAGTAACACACGAAATTCATATGTCAAAACAAAAGATATCAGAACTTAAAGAACAACTGCTGCTACATAAACTCCAGATTACTGAGTTAGAGTCGGTTAATAAAGAACAAAATGAGCTTTAAAAAACTCGTGAAGAAAAGGATATTGAAAAAATTCTTGATTTAGAAAAGAGAGTCGAAAAGTTAAATAACATTGTTTACAAAACGGGTCAGTCTATTCAAACTATGAATATGCTCAATAGAAATATGAAAACGAGTTTTGTTAAGCCTGAATATCTCAAGAACGTTCAATCTATAAAGCCTGGTCTTTATGATATCGGTTGTTATGTTGATAATCTTGCTCTTATGCTTTCCCCTGACTGCGAAGAAATCCTTCTTCATCAATAAGAAAGTCGATCGAACTTAAGTGAATTGATAAACCTTTCTTCATCAATAAGAAAGTCGATCGAACTTAAGAAAGTCGATCGAACTTAAGTGAATTGTCCCTCAAAAAGAACTTTTAAAAGAAAAAAAGATGTATAATAGTATTCCACCACCCAGTGATGAACCACAAAAGAAAATATCTTTAAAAAGGAGTTTCAAAAAACAATCAATTTTGTTAGAAAAGCGAATTTTGGATGAAAGACGTAAATGGGATAAGAAAAGCAAAAGTGTTCAGCAATTTGAGTTTATAAAACAAGGGGTTTTAAATTTGTACAAAGGTGTCGTCGACTATGAAAAAGTTTCTAGGGATACCGTTTGGAATATTAAACCTAACCCACAAGTAGAAGTCGTCATTCAACAATGCATTGTTCCAACCATTGATGATCTTTCAAAAAATGTGGAAATATTTTATAACGCTCTCACTGAGGAAATGTTAACTGATTTAAGTTATGTTAAATCTCTTGAAGATGAAGTTGATTTTCTTCAAACCAAATTAAAGACATAAGAACACCAACTTTCTAAGGAAATTAATCAACTTTCAAAGGAATATTTTTATGCTGACCATATGAATGCTATACTTGGTGTGTATACCGATCTTGATCAATATTTTCATGTAGAATGTCTAGTGTCAGAAACGGACGAGAAATGTCACAATCTTGAAATTGAGCTTTCGAAACAAACTCGGTCATATAACAAAATTTCAAAAAGTTTTTCCCAACTTGAGAAACACTCCATTTTTCTTGAACTTGCTTTACAAAAAGGTGAGAAATCTCATAATCATAAAAAGTGTCAAGAAATGGCAGCATCTTCGGTTCGTCAACTAAATGAAAAAGGTTTCGATATTAATGATTTGAAAGCTCAGCTACAAGAAAGGGACATAGCCATCAGTGAGCTACAAAAACTCATTGAGAAAATGAAAGGAAAGTCTATTTTGGGTAAACCATCCGCCGTTCGTCAACCGAATGCGGTTAAATGCCCTAAATCATCTATTTTGGGACAATCCCCACAGACTTTGCCTAAGATAGGAAATGATAAGACCACAAATGTGACAACACCAGGAATGTATAAGATGAACACTAAGCCCACTCAAACTGGAACATCGTGGTTACCTCAGAATATTAGGAAAACTAATCAACGTGTGTCTTCTTCTATAGGAGTAATCCCCACTACTAGCGTTAGCGGACCACAGCTTAAGAGCACTAGAATTCAAGATAGAGTCATTCCTAACAATAGTCAAGGGAAGAAGATGGAAGTAGAAGACCGCCATAGGAATTTTAAGTTTTCTAAGAATAAAACGTTTGTAACCGCATGTAATGACGGTTTAAATGCTAAGACCTCGAATGTTGAATTTGTTTGTGTTGAATGTGGAAAATGTGTTCGTACTTTCAATCATGATGCTTGTGCTTTTAATCATAATGGCGTGAATGCTAGAACTAGGAAGCCTATTCTTATGCCCACTAGTACTAGTAAACCCACAAGAACATTGAACCAATCCACTGATAAACCACTTAAGAAACTAAGTGTGTTAGAATCCACTACTCTGCGTAAACAAAACAGGTTAAAGAAGCTTTATGAGAAAATGATTAGGACATGTACTCGGGGGTATTCGAGATTTACACCACCCGGGTACAAATGGGTACCTAAGTTAACCACTTTAGTGATTGGGTCTAGGAATATCAGCTTGCCTCTAGACTTTGCATCTAGGCCCACTACTATTTTGGAACCCGTTTCTATCAAGGGCTCACATTTGTCAAATGCTACATTGTCTTCTAATTCTTCTTCAGCTCGTCAAATTCATCCTATTCATAATGGACTCCGGGTGCACAAAGCACATGACGAGCAATCGCAAGCTTCTCATTAACTTTGTGGAGAAGTTTCTGGGTACGGTGCGGTTTGGAAATGATCAGTTTGCACCGATACTTAGATATGGCGATTTGGTTCAAGGAAATCTCACTATCAAACAGGTTTATTACGTCGAGGGACTGAATCACAATTTCTACTCAGTTGGTCAATTTTGTGATGCGGATTTGGAAGTGGCTTTTCGGAAATCTACTTGCTATGTTAGAGACTACGATGGGAATGACCTTCTTACAGGTTCTCGTGGTTCTAATATCTATACAGTAACTCTTCAAGACACATCTTCAACAAATCCAATTTGCTTAATTGCTAAAGCTTCGTCATCTCAAGCATGGTTATGGCATCAACGATTGTCACATCTTAACTTTGACACCATCAACTTGCTTTCGAAGAATGATATTGTGACCGGTCTTCCTAAGTTAAAATTTGTCAAAGACCATCTTTGTTCTTCTAGTGAGTTGGGGAAAGCAAAACAGAAGTCTTTCAAAACAAAGACTACCGCAAGCTCAAAAGGACAATTAGAACTTCTACACATGGATTTATGTGGTCCCATGCGTGTAGAAACTATTAACGGGAAAAAGTATATTCTCGTGATTGTTGATGATTACTCTAGATACACATGGACTTTCTTCTTAAGGTCCAAAGGCGAAACACCGGAGGTTCTCAAAAACATTCTCAAGATGATACAACGCAATCTTTAAGCTCAAGTCTTAACCGTAAGAACGGATAAGGGTACTGAATTTTTGAACAATACTTTGCAATCTTACTTTCAAGAAGAAGGCATCAAACATCAAACGTCTATTGCTCGGACTCCTGAACAAATCGGCGTTGTCGAAAGACGGAACCGTACTTTGGTTGAGGCAGCTCGAATAATGCTTTCTTCTTTAAAATTACCACTATTCTTCTGGGCTGAAGCATTTGCAACTGCCTGTTATACTCATAATCTTTCTCTCGTCATCCCTAGACATGAAAAGACACCTTACCACATCATCAATGGCAGGAAACCGACTGTCAAATTCTTTCACGTATATGGATCTTTATGCTACATTCTTAAAGACGATGAGAATCTCGAAAAGATGAAAGAAAAAGGTGATGCATGTATTTTTGTGGGGTATGCTACATTGTCGAAAGGATATCGAGTTTAGAACAAGAGAACAAAGATTATTGTCGAAACAATTCATGTGAACTTTGACGTATTGCCACAAATGGTACTTGATCACAATAGCTCAAGTCCCGCACCTCAATGTCCAGCAATGGCACCTACAGAAAACAGTGTACGTCCCGTGCAAGAACGTCAAGAAAGTACTCCTACAACAGACTCGACGGATACGACACAAATGAATGAGTTGGTTGATTTATATGATCCAATGTTGACGAATATTACTATGGAAACAATCAAGTTGTGTCAAAGCCTTCCGCTGTCACTACTACCGATGCACGCGAACAAAGTCAACAAGACACAACTGCATCTACTTCAGCAACCGTTGCTTAAGAGACAAATCCATTGGATACTCAACAAACTCAAGAAACAGTCATACAACCAACATCACCAACCGTCAATGCTGAAGGAGGAAACAACAATCAAGCAGTCGATGCACAATCTGACGAAGAAGAATTTATCAATCCATTCGGTACACCGGTACACGAAGTCGGAGAGTCTTCTACTCAACATGTTGATCTGTCGAACATGCATATATTCTACCAACCATATCCATCCACTCATCATTGGACACGTGATCATCCATTGGAGCAAGTCACTGGAAATCCTTCACAACCGGTACAAACACGCTGACAACTAGAAACCGATGGTTATGTGTGTATGGATTCACTCACCGTAAGTTTAACTGTACCTACAAACATCAAACAAGCCATGACTGATCATGCGTGGATTGAATCAATGCAAGACGAAATTCATCAGTTTGAACGCCTAAATGTTTGGGAACTTGTTGATAGACCCTATGGAATGTCAATTTTAGATTTCAAATGGATTTGGAAAACAAATTGGATGTAGAACAAACCATCATCAAAAACAAATCTCGTCTTGTGGTTAAGGGATACCGTCAACAAGAAGGCATAGACTACGATGAATCACTTGCTCCAGTTGCTCGTTTGGAAGCTGTCAGGATATTCATTGCTTATGCTGCACATAAGGGCTTCACGGTTTTTCAGATGGACGTTAAAACTGCTTTTCTCAACGGTCATTTGAAGGAAGAAGTGTATGTGAATCAGCCCGAAGGATTCATCGGTCCTCGTCATCCTGACAAAGTCTACCGTCTCAAGAAGGTTGTATATGGACTTAAACAAGCTCCAAGGGAATGGTGCGAAGAACTATCAAACTTCTTGGTTTCCAAAGGATTCGCCAAAGGTTCTATTGATTCTACTATCTTTATTAATAAATATGGGGATGACATACTTCTGGTGCAAGTTTATGTTGATGACATTATTTTTGGCTCTACGAACCCAAAACTTTCTAAATATTTTGAAAAATTAATGCACAACAGATTTGAAATGTCAATGATGGGGGAGCTAAAATTCTTTTTAAGCCTCTAGATTCATCAATCCCCACGTGGTATCTTAATTAACCAAGCTAAGTATGCTTAAAAGATACTTAAAAAGCATGGTATAACCTCGTGTGCTCGCGTTGGTACACAATTGTCGACCAAATCCCTAGGCGCTAACTTTTACTCATATCCCGTAGATCAAACGCGATATCGCAGTATGATCGGGTCACTTATGTACCTCACAGCCAGCAGGCCTGATACTCATCATGCCACATGCTATTGTGCACGATATCAAGCCAGACCTACGCAAAAGCACCTCAAAGAGGTTAAAAGGATCTTTTGGTACCTTAAGAATACCATTCACATGGGACTCTGGTATCCGAAGGAAACCGGTTTTCATCTAACAGCTTTTTTAGATTATGACCACGCAGGTTGCCTTGATAGTCGAAAAATCACTTCTGGTAGCGTATAATTTCTAGGGGAAGAAAAGCTTGTGAGCTGGTCGTCAAAGAAGCAGGATTGCACTTCTCTCTCATCAGTTGAAGCAGAATATGTGGCTCTATCCGCGTGTTGTGCTCAAGTCCTCTAGATGCGAACTCAACTCACGGATTATGGCTTCCACTTTGATAAAATACCTATGTATTGTGACTTAAAGTCGGCCATAGCTATCTCATGCAATCCGGTTCAGCACTCCCGTACCAAGCACATCGTAGTCAGACATCACTTCATCAAGGAACAAGTGGAACGTAGTCTCGTGGATTGATACTTTGTCAGAACTGAGTACCAGATAGCAGACTTGTTTACAAAAGCCCTATCACAAAATAGGTTTCAGTATCTCGTTGGCCGTCTTGGTATGAAGTATATGACTCCAGAAGACATGGAGGTTTTGGCAAATGATGCTGCTTGATATTCTCTCATAATGACTTGTAAGAGCATCAAAGCTTAGGACTCGGACCTCAACTAAGGAAAGTTTATCTCGGACGATAACCTATCCTTCTCAACGAGAAATTCATATTTCTCGGTCATGAGCTTCTCATAAAAACATTCAAAGTTTTTAAGTTCATGAAAAACAATTTCTAAGTAAATGTCAGCTTAGACCTCGAACTTCAACTTAAGGAAAGTTTATCACAGATGATAACTTATCCTTCATAACGGGAAATTTATTTTTCTCGTTCATGAGCTAGTCACAAAACAATCAAAGTTTTGAGCTCATGAAAAATGGACCCGAAAGGGAAGTGTACGTTTCAGTGCGCTTTCCCTAAGCAATAGAAGAGAAGTCTTCTATCCTGATTATTTTAAAACGGTTGAACACAATTTTCAAGAATTACTCAAAAGGTTGTTCTAAATCTTTCAAAATTGTGTGTTCAACACTCCCTTCCTCATATGTGGTTTTTATGTCTTTAAATTGTCATATGTTATTTTGATCAATTTTTGAGGGGTAGCGTTTTATAATCAAGCCTTTAATGTTGTTGGGGTACATCTCTGAAATTTTCATATTTTATGTATCCAACATATTCCGAAAATGATATGAAATTGTCAAATGTAATATATTATATCGGAAAAGGCATCTCATCTCCGTACCTCAACATATTTTGTGGTGTCGTTTTTCCAAAATTTTGTCAAATTTTGTCTCAAGACACACATATATTGTTGAGGGGGAGCAACCCGACTTAATGTTCCATGATTCATGCGTGTACACATGTTTCTCTCCTAATCGGTTTTCAGAAATTGTCATATTTCAATCAATTGGTATCTCTAATATGATGTTTTTATATTAGAGATAGTGGAGAAAATGTGATTAAAATGTAATATATTGCAACATGTGATCTTAAATACTCAAGTGCAACTCTTTCCTTCACATGCTAAACCATTTCGTATATCGATGCATGTGTGTAGGGGGAGCGTTTCAGAAACGTAAAACTTTCAAGTGTTAAAAGTTTTGATTTTTATCAAGCACTTTGAATGGTTTTCAATGGTTTATGGTTACGATCTTTACCTAAAACAACCTACTGTCCACGGCGGAATGATGGAGTCAAAAGGTGGTTTAGGATAGGAAACTAAGTCCTATGATCCAGCCAGAACCGGAGGGATCTACCCAAGGACATTCCATAGCTAGAAATAGTTTTTCCTTAGGAAAGATGGAGTTGAATGAAGCTGAATGCAGACCAATTACTTAAGTTAGCATTGGAACAATCACAACAACGTGATAGTGATGACGTGTTGGTAAGCATTAAATGAGTTGAATATTCTATGCAACTTAGGTAGAAACCGGGTTAACACATCTATCGAAGACAAGTGTCATGGACCTAGTGATGCGATGCACAACCCTTCCCCAGCCATTCGAGTTTCTCTCAAAAGAAACTTGTCTCATTGTCACGGAGATCAACACGTATCTATTGACTTTCTCACTCCGAGTTAGTTAATATTGAAAAGGTGGCAGTCTGCTCCAGCCTCCGATTACCAAAATACACTTATTGAGTCTAGAGCCAAAACGAGATCTATCTATCATCTATACGTCCTACACATTATCCTTGTGATATTGCCAGAACATCTGAGTGATACGATTCACAATGAAGATGGAAATCCTGCTTGAGCCAACATCAAACAAGCTCATGGTAGGTAACTTGTGCGATTCTACACGAATCTAACTTGTGAGAACTGGAAAGCAACTATGTTTTGATTCTTAATTGATTCAAACTTGATTCCAGGTTTCTTCGCAAAATCCATGTGATCTTGCCAGAACATTTAGAGTGACACTCATTAGTGTTCACAGTGACGAATGAAAATCCTTCCAGTGTCAACATCAAACAGCACTACGGTAGGTAACTCGCAAGATTCTCTATGAATCAAGCTTGTGACAAACTGGAAAGCAACAATGGTGCGATTCTTATTGAATCAAACTTGTTCTAGGAATTCTGAACTGACGACTCGAATCAGACGGATAATTGATCCTTATGATTCACTCTTTACGTTCGCAGTCTGCTTTGAGACGGTCGAGTAAAGAGAACTGGCTACTACAGCCGGGAAACCCTGTCAAGGAGATTCTTAATCGAATCTACCCGATCACAGGTACGGTATCTAATACCGTCTAAACGGTCTTCACCGACCGGAGGTAAAACGCTACCGATTTAGGATGAAATGTTCAAAGCCATTTTATCCGTGTCTATATATGTTGCTGCATATCAAGAAGGTGGCGTAGCTGTGTAACCGATGTCGATTCAGAAGTCACAACAGCACAAGATGGCGATAATCAAGATACTTAAGAATGTAAGAATGTAATAGGTCATCTTGTCACAAGAGCTCAAGATGAACACTATCAAGAATAGAGTGAAGATCTCAAGCACTCAAAGTCAAATGACAAAGGATCAAGATAAATATCACAAAAGCATGAAGGAACAAAGCTGTTACAAACAAGACCAAGACCAAGATACAAGACCAAAGCAGGAAGATCTCCTCTACGAGAATGCATTAACTCAATTGCTGGAAATACGTTTTACGTATTAAGAAGGATCGGTCACTCCAACGATAGTCCATGTAATAGCTCGTAGTTTAGTTACATGTCTTTACTTAACAAACAACACCAAGCCTAGCCTACAACATGTGTAGGCCGGCCCAAATGTAAGCCCAAGCCCATGACAAGGGCTTGGGTATATAAACCCTCTCCTTTGATGGAGAGGGTGTGGTTTTCATTATTTTACACATAGTTCTTTCTTAGTTTCTCTCTCTAAAGTGTGAAATCCACCATTTCTCTATCTCTTTATCTCTCTAAAAACATAAGCATAGATTTACAAATCTACAAATGGTATCAAGAGCTTGGGATGAAATATAGGTTTGTTTTTGTGTTGCTTTTTGTTTTCAAAACAATTCGTGGAGTATAGGTTTGTTTTTGCCGAAATCTTCAAAATTTTTTGTGTTGGATCGAAGTTTAAAGTAGTGTAACATAGGGATTCGTGCTTAAGAGTGTTCTTGGTATCTTGGTTTTCATTAAAACATCAGTTTTCTTGGATCAAAAGTGCGAAAAAAGGCTTTGTTCTTCATTCCGAAATTCTAGCAGAAAGATCCATCGGAAAGTACAAACTGTACTTGGGCCTCCATCGCAATAACTTAACCATCGGAAAGGGTTAGGTTTCTACATTGCGATCGTTGGATTTTTATCACTTATTCCGATCTGAATCATTCCGATAGCTATTGCGATCTGAGATTCCGACGGGTATAAGGAAGTATTTTAAGTCGTTACTCTGCTCGAATTTTGTCAGCTACTTTGCGATCTGGGTATTGCGATCTGAGTATTCCGATAGTTCATTGCGATCTGAATCTTTGCGATAGGACTTTGTGATCTGAATTATTGCGACAGCTTTGCATTGCGATCTAGGCATTTCGATACCAACAACATTTCGACAGTTCTATATTCCGATCTGGTATTACGATCTGACATTCCGATCGTGTGTAATTTTGACTTGGAATTTTTTGTTTATCGAGAACATATTTTAGGGGATTTTAACATTGTTTCTCGATTATAACTCACAACAACACAAAAATACTTAACCTTATTTCATTGTTCGATCAACTTTGTAAATCTTAACTCATTGAAATGGAGTATACATCTCTTACGGATAAGTCCATCCTCTCGGGTACGGATAATCGTCCACCAATGTTGGTGAAGACTATGTATGAGGAATGGGCTTCCCGAATGGAACTTTATATGTTGAACAAGGAGAATGGACATCTAATTTGGGCATCGGTGCTCAATGGACCATTAGATTATGGTACTGTGACGGAAGGTACGACCACTCGTCCTCGCACAACGGGTGAGTTGACTGGAGATATGAAGATTCAAGATAAATGTGATAAGTATGCTACAAACATCATTCTCCAAGCTCTTCCTCTAGATGTATACAAACTCGTCAGCAAACATAAAGTTGCCAAAGAGTTATGGGATATAATTCATGTTCTAATGCAAGGCACCTCGTTAACTAAACAAGAACGAGAGTGTAAGCTTTATGATACTTTTGATAAGTTTGCCTATGTGCCAGGGGAGACTCTCAATGATTACTATCTGAGATTTACCCTATTGTTGAATGAGCTTAACATCTATGGCATGGCAATTCCTACCTTTCAATTGAACACCAAGTATTTGAACACTCTTCCTCCAGAATGGAAAAAATACGTGACGGATGTTAAATTGGCTAAGGACTTGCATAACACCAATGTGGATCAACTTCAAGCTTTTCTTCAACAACACGAATGCCATGTGATCGAGGCTCGGTTGTCTACACCTCAAGTTCATGATCCACTTGCTATGTATGCTTCTCAACAAAACATGGCTTATACTTATCAACAACCATCATACTTGCAGCAGCCACCACCACACATCTATCAGCAACCACAGCAACCATCTTATCAACCACCAATGATGCCACAACAAGAATATCAACAAAGTGTCCATCAGCAATCTTTTCAACAGCAACCACCATATCAAACATCACCATCACAAACCAACACTTCTCCATTGGGCTATACTCCTCAGCAAGGATATTTTCCAATAGAAGCACAACCAGCACAAGCTTTCTACTCTAATGAACTTCCACCAATCCAAGCACCGGTCTTTACTCCAAATGATACGCCAGCTGATGTTCTAAACCATCTCACGGCCTACTTGTCAAAACTTGTTGCAACTAGAGGATTTCCACCAACAAACAATCAGCTCTGCACCTCATCAAATCCTCGACAACAAGCCACTGTTCAAGATGGTCAAGTGACGGTGCAACCTATTCAGGGAAGGCAAAATTCATATGGACCTCCTACAAGGACTGGGAACAATCAAGCTGTGAATTCTCAAGCTAGTGGAAATGGGAGTCCTATTGGTCCTAAGAAGGTTGTGACTTGCTACAATTGCCGAGGACAAGGTCATATGGCTAGGGAATGCACTCAGCCAAAAAGGAGAAGGGATGATGCATGGTTTCGTGAGAAGATGTATTTGGTTGATGCTCAGTCTAAGGGGAAGATTTTGGATTCAAAGGAGTTAGCATTTCTTGCAGACCCAGGGGCAGCAGATACTGAAGGCATTGCAGTTGTTTCCACTTCTAATGTAGCTTATCAAGCGGACGATCTTGATGCATACGATTCGGATTGTGATGACATTCACTCTGCCCAAGCTGCTCTTGTTGCTAATCTTTCTCACTACGGGTCTGATATCATCAGTGAGGTACCAACCACATCTAATAATATTGATGATAACCAATATCAAGTTGGGCATGAAAATGACAACCTCAAACAGCATTCGGGAACTAGTAACTCAAATGATGTGGTACCCAATTCTCCACATTTGAGTGAACCTCAACCAAATGCTACGACGGGTATGGAATCTTATGCTTCACATGATTTGGTCATGGTACCTAAACATATTATTGATCAAATGCATATGGCCCTCAGACAATCCGTAGATACGAATTCCACCCTAACTGCCGAGCTTGCGTTGCATAAAGAAAAGGTCAAAACTTTTGAAATGGTCCCTCAAGAAGAGAAAATAACATGTTCTGAATTTGACCAATTTCGTTTTGAAAAGATTGAACACTTGAAAGAAATAGAATCATTAAAAGCTAATCTTTCCAATGAATTAAAAGAAAAAGAGTCGGTTGTCAATGATTTTCAGAAACTTAAAATGGATTTCGAAACTCTCGAGTCTAAAAAGGTTGAATCGGAAATTAATGCTACCAAACTTCTTAAATTCAAAGAACAACAGCTTTTAAAACAATACGCTTCCACAGAAAAGGTTCATCTTTTAACTAAATCATTTAAAGAATTCGAACTTAAACGTCTTCAAGATTTACCACCTAATCCCGGTTATGCAAAACAAGCTCAGGAATATATTCCCGGTCTTTATGACATGACCATAATTGGAAAATCGAAAGAAGCACCTTTTGTTTGTAGTACTGAGGAGACACAATCACTTGGGGATGAAACTCATTCTAAAATGCTTTCAAAATTCCATACAATTGATTATGATCAACATAACAAAGATCAATTTTCGAAAAAGACACGCATTCGCATACAAAAGGAATTAGCAAAATTAACAGTTCTTGTGCCCCAAAGTTTGTCAAGTGAAAACCTTCCTAGTACGTCTCCTACACTCGTCAAAAAGGATTTAACGAAGTTAATTCCACCGGTAAGTAAGGCGTCTGTTAACTTAAATACGGTTCACCAACACTTAGCCAATTTTGACAAGGTCATTTTGGAACGTACGACGGCCACGGCCATAACGGAAGGTGAATGGAACTTTGAGCACACTAGAGCTGCGTTTCGAGATGAAATTGTTCCGTTTGTAAACAATGTTAAGGCTTGTCTTCGTAATATTGATCAAGATTTGTTTTTGGAAAATGGAAGATGCTTATGAAAACAGTTTACTTGAAATAGAACGGGTTTCACGCCATAATGATCTGCTTCTGAATCAAGTGATGTCTCATGATATAGTTTCTGTCTGTGTGAATACAAGTTTTGATAATGATTCTATTGTGCATAATGTTGAATCTGTGGATAATGTGGTAGATAGTACTTGTCACGAATCTGACGCTGAATTTTTAAAGCTTCAAGATTCATATTCTTCGCTTTCAAAACGTTTTGATGAGATTCAAACACATTGTATTTCGCTTGAATGCAAGCAACAATTTATTCAAGAAATCTTTGAAACGTCATTCGAAGGTGTTAATATCGATGATGCAAATTTTGAAAAGAATTTTCGATTGAATTTACAATCAAAACAGCGTCAGCCAAGTGACAAAGTTGCTAACTCTTTGCCGATAGAAATAGAGAAATCTAAGGAGCTTAACTGTGTGAACGTACTTGAGGCCGCTGAGAATTTTAAACTTGATCTAGATAATCGAGTTTCCAAGATTTTGTCCAAAGTTGATAACTTAAAACAGAAAAATACACGACTCTTCGATTCAGTACAGCCCGCATGTGTGGATACCACTGCACAGAATCAATCATTGATTGAACAATTGAATCGAAAGTCGATGGAAATATCTGATTTGAGGGAACAAATTTGCGATAAGAATCTGGTCTTGGCTGAGTTAAAGGAAACACTTCGTACTCTCAAAGGTAAGAATGTTGTGGATAACGCAGTCACTATCTCAGCATCGTCCTCTAGTGCAATCAAAAGAACCCTTATAGCCGTCACACCACTTAACAAGGGCCCTAGGACTAAACCATCTCAAACTTTGGTCACTAAAGATAAGGCGGAATTAAAACCAGCTTCTAATATTCCCGTGTTGCCTTCTACAGGAGTAAGCACCACTACTAAGGCTCAAAGATCTAAGCTTAAAAGAAACAAGAAGAATGATAGGATCTTGCCCCCATCTAGTAGTCAAGTGAAGAAGAAAGTAGAAGCCCATCCTAGGAATGTTATTTATGTTTTGAATAAAAAGAATCATGTAGCTAAACCTAAAGGCTCTGCGGTTTTGCAGCGTTCTAAGCCTACTGTGGATTCTAATTTAAAATGTTGGAATTGCAATGAATGTATGTTTTCTAGTCGTCATGATTCTTGCCTTATTGACCATGTGAATGAGATGCATGCCCGGAAAAATGGACTAGAATGGAAACCGACTGGGAAAGTGTTAAACCAAGTTGGTTGGATGTGGCGCCCCACTGGTAGAACTTTCACTATAGTAGGAAATATGTGCCCTTTGACTAGGATCACTCCCACTACAGCGAAGAAAGCGTGCCCTTTAACTAGGAGTACCAAGGCTACCAAAACACAAGCGTGTCCTTTAACTAGGAACACCGACACTACTGTAGGAACCAAGTGCCCTTTAAATAGGTCTACTCCCACTGTAGTGCCCGTAAATAATCCAAAACCTAAGAAAGTTGGAACAGTAAAACCTGTTAGTTCTAAAACTATCATTAGAAAACGCAGGAAATCTAAGGGTCTCAAAAATGTTAGCAATTCTGATAATTCTATACATGTATCTGCTAACACTCCGGAACCAATAGTTTCCAATGCATTGTCTACTGTTGTTATTGAAAACAGGTGGTCCAAATTATTCTCAGGTATTTGGACTCTGGTTGCTCCAAGCATATGACCGGAGATTGCTCTCAGCTCAGAAATTTCGTCAGCAAGTTTCTTGGTCCGGTTAGATTTGGAAATGATCATATTGCAAAGATAATGGGTTATGGTGAATATCATATTGGGAATGTTATAATTTCAAGAGTGTATTACGTGGAAGGTCTTGGTCACAACTTATTTTCTGTGGGACAATTTTGTGATGCAAACCTAGAAGTTGCTTTTCGAGAACATACCTGCTTCATTCGTAATTTGGAAGGGGTTGATTTCCTGAAAGGTACTCGAGGGAATAATTTGTATACTTTGTCTCTACAAGACATGATGGCCGCTTCTCCCGTATGTCTTCTCTCCAAAGCATCGAAGACTAAGTCATGGTTATGGCATCGACGGTTATCTCATCTTAACTTTGACGCTATTAATCATTTGGCGAAAAACGAACTTGTTCGTGGTCTTCCTAAACTATCATTTCACAAGGATCATTTGTGTTCCGCGTGTACAATGGGGAAAAGCACTAAGAAATCTTACAAACCCAAGACGGAAGACACCAACCAAGAGAAACTTTATCTGTTGCATATGGATCTTTGTGGGCCAATGCGTGTTGAAAGTCTTAGTGGCAAAAAGTACATCCTCGTCATTGTCGATGATTACTCTCGGTTTACATGGGTGAAATTTCTTAAAGCAAAAAATGAGGCACCTAAATTCATCATCAAATTTCTCAAGATGATTCAAGTGCGTCTCAACACTACTGTCCGACGCATTCGTACAGATAACGGAACCGAATTTGTGAATCAAATTTTGCGTGATTATTATGAAGAAGTTGGCATATCTCATGAAACATCCGTTGCACGCACTCCACAACAAAACGGTGTCGTTGAAAGGCGAAATCGCACACTTATGGAAGCTGCTCGAACGATGTTAATTTACGCAAAGGCTCCATTGTTTTTATGGGCAGAAGCAGTATCTACAGCAGTGTACACCCAAAACCGGTCACTAATTCGTAAACGCCATGGTAAAACACCTTATGAGCTTCTCCATGGAAAAGTACCAGATTTATCATATCTTCATGTATTTGGTTCTCTTTGCTATCCAAACAATGATGGTGACAATTTGGGAAAACTTCAACCAAAGGCTGATATTGGTATTTTCATTGGTTACGCACCCGCAAAGAAGGCATTCCGAATCTACAACCGTAACTCTCGCAAAATCCTTGAAACTATGAATGTTGATTTTGATGAGCTGACAGCAATGGCTTCTGAGCAAAGCAGCTCTGAACCTGCACTTCATGAAATGGGACCCAGTAATATTAGTTCTGGTCTTGTCCCAAACAACCCTACTTCATCATTTATACCACCTACTAGGAATGAATGGGATACGTTGTTTCAACCGTTCTTTGATGAATTCTTTACTCCTCCAAGTATTGTTGCTCCAGAACCTGAGGTAATAGCTCCGGTAACCGAAGTTGTCGCTCCAGCAACCGAAGCACAATCAGACACATCTGCACCAACAATTGGTCAAGATATACCAACAACGAGTAATTCTCAACCAACACAAGTAACAACTACCCATGTCATGCCTATTGATGATGAAGAGGATGACGATGATCACGATTTGGAATTCGCTCAAATGCGTGAACTTCCATTCTTTGATGTACCTATTCCCGACCCTAATCAAGCCGGGTCGTCCACCTCAGAGGAAGCTCCTTCTACAGTTTACTCCAATCCACAGATTCGTGAACATGACAGCAAGTGGACAAAGGATCATCCTATAGATTCTATTATTGGTGACCCTAATCGTCCGGTATCCACACGAAGTCAGTTACAAGAAAGTGCAATGTTTTGTCACTTTGATGCTTTTCTCACTGAAGTTGAACCTAAGACATGGCAACAAGCTTTTACTCAATCCTGTTGGATAGAAGCTATGCAAGAAGAACTTAACGAATTCATACGTCTTGAAGTATGGGAACTTGTCCCATGCCCGGATCAAGTGCAGTTACTCACTTTGAAATGGGTTTACAAGGTGAAACTCGATGAGTTAGGCGGAATATTGAAAAACAAAGCTCGACTAGTAGCTCGTGGATACAAGCAATTATTGGGCGTCGAATTTATGGAATCCTTTGCACCTGTTGCCCGTTTGGAAGCTATTAGACTATTCCTCGCTTATGCAGCCCATATGAATATGATTGTCTATCAGATGGATGTGAAGACGGCATTTCTTAATGGTGAACTCCAGGAAGAGGTCTATGTTCAACAGCCAGATGGTTTTGTGAATCCTAATTATCCTAATCATGTGTACAAGCTTAAGAAGGCTCTCTATGGGTTGAAGCAAGCTCCACGCGCATGGTATGATCTATTGTCACAATTCCTCATTACTCAAGGCTTCGCAAAAGGCAAGGTGGATCCCACGCTGTTCATTCAGAAACGAGGTAAAGATATGATTATGGTACAAATATATGTTGATGATATTATATTTGCAGCCTCGACCCAAACCTTATCGGATGAGTTTGGGACACTCATGTCTTCCAAGTTTAAGATGTCAATGATGGTCAAGGTATCATTCTTCTTAGGTCTTCAGATATCTCAGAGTCCCAGAGGCATCTTTATTAATCAATCCAAATATGCCCTTGAATCGCTTAAGAAATATAAGATGGAATCTTGCGACCCCGTGGACACTCCAATGGTGGAGAAATCTAAGCTTGATGCAAATCCACATGGAGTTGCCGTTGATCCGACACTTTATCGTGGAATGATCGGTACTCTTCTGTATATCACAGCCAGTCGACCTGATCTTCAGTTTGCTATATGTATGTGTGCCAGGTATCAAACTAGGCCTACTGAGTTACATTTAGCTACTGTTAAAAGGATCTTTCGATATCTTAAAGGAACCATTAATCGGGGACTTTGGTATTCGAAGGACTCTTCTATTACACTAATGGCATATGCAGATGCGGATCACGCGGGTTGTCAAGATACAAGGCGTAGCACGAGTGGAACTTTGCAACTACTAGGAGATCGACTAATCAGTTGGGCATCGAAAAGGCAGAAAAGCGCTGCAATTTCAAGTACGGAAGCAGAATACATAGCTATGTCCGGTTGCTGTGCTCAAATTCTTTGGATGAGATCGCAATTAACCGACTATGGTCTAGGTTTCAACAAAATTCCGATGTACTGCGACAACAAAAGTGCAATTGCCTTATGTTGCAACAATGTTCAATTCTCCCGGTCGAAGCATATTGACATTCGCTACCATTTCATCAAGGAGCAAGTGGAAAATGGAGTAATCGAGCTTTACTTTGTCCGATCTGAGTATCAATTGGCGGATATTTTCACGAAGGCTTTAGATCGCGCTCGAATTGAATTTTTGGCCGACAAGCTAGGAATGAGAACCTTCTCGCCTGAGACTCTTAAGGAGCTAGCAGATGAAGCGAAAGAATAGTGGTGGTAAAACTATTCTCCGTATCCTTGGTGATCATTTGTATATATTGTTTATATTTTTATCCTCAAAAGCAAAATACAAAAATATAAAACCATATAAAAACCATAAAAATTGAAAAATTCAGAAAAGTCCAAAAATATTTTTACTTTATTTTTTCAAAGGCATGTCTTTTGGTACGATAATATTTACGGCCTTAGAAATGTTGATTAATATCGACACGGCGCCATAAATAGAGTTCGTACAAAAGTTGTAAATATTTCATAAAACATGCCTAAATGGCTTGTAGTTATTTCTGACTGCAACCCGGTTTTCATATTAAAGTCAGGTATTTCTTATGAAAGCTTTGGCTCACAACGGGAATTAATTTTCTCGGGTAAGGTTTACTTTAAAACCTTGTAAGGGATCAAGTTTACTTTATAACTTGGTCTCACACAAATCTATGTACGTTTCAGTGCATTTATTTGTTAAAACAAGAGAAGTCTTGTTTTTATGAAGCTATCATCTCTACAACCATAGCAATCTACAATTGGTATCTACATACTCGACGATGCGACTACTCAACCGACGACTACAGCTCTTTCAATAGAACACGGGTCAACAATTGAGGGGGAGCAATTGTCAAGCATTCAGAATCTTCGATGCCGAACGTGTCAAGTTCACAAGTTGGTGTCAAGACAACAATACCAATCGTACATATGGTGTCAAGAGATGACTTCAGACGTGACGAGGCGACCAACATATGCTGCCAAGAACCATTTGATCTTATCATATGATGTTCTCATCTATCAGGTCCAACCTTGTCAATTCTTTTCTAATATGGTGAATATGTGATCATGTTACAAATCGATATCATATCTCATACATTTGATATCATGAAGATAAAATGGACTTGCATTTTTCTTCCCAAAACCTTTGTTAAAACTTCATTAAATCAATTGATATTAAAAACATCGATTGCGTTAATATTTTTAATATGGGGGAGAAAATGTGATTTAATATGGGATATTATCACAAATGGTTTGACTTAATGTGCTAGCTCATCCCAACATGTGCGAAATGTTTTCGAATATCGTGGCATATGTTAAGGGGGAGCAAAACGGATTTGCATATCAAAATGGATTTCATGGTGATTTATACTTACCCGCAACCCATTTATTTCACGACGATGAACATTGTGGTGACATAAGGATGGTAGGATAGGTTAAGTCCTATGATTCTTCCAGAACCGGAGGAATCTTCCCAAGGACATTCCATAGCTAGAAATAGTAGTCCTTAGGAAAGTTGGAGAAAGATTGTGAACGTAGCTGAATGCCGACCAAGTACTTAAGTTAGCACTGGAACAATCACAACAAGGTGCTAGTTATGACGTATTGGTAAGCATTGAAGGGGTTGAAGAATGAAAAAGAATTGTAAAGATAAAGGGTGTAAAGAAAGAAGCCCTCCTTACAACTTAGGCAGAAACCGGGTCAATACATATGCTATTGAGATCATTGTTAATGATTCTTGATATTGAAGACATACATCATGGACCCAGTGATGCAATGCACAACCCATCCCAGCTAACTCAGATATCTCTTAAAAGATATTTGTTTTAATCACACGGAGACAACACGTTATCTATTGATTTATTCACTCCGAATAAATTGGTATTGAAAAGGTGGCACTCCTCTCCAGCCTCTGATCACTAAAATCCAAAATGCACGATCGAGTCTAGAGCCATTTGAGATCGTCATATATCTCACTAGGATACACTTTCATATTTCCTTGCTTCTTCACACACTGTGAAAAGTAAGAAAGATTTTAAGAGTCCTACGCAAAATCTTCATGATCTTGCCTGAACATCCGAGTAATACGAAAGTATTTACAATGAAGATGGAAATCCTTCTTGAGCGAACATCAAAAAGCTCATGGTAGGTGACTTGTGCGATTCTTTATGAATCAAACTTGTGATAACTGGAAAGCAACAGCTGTTTAATTCTTAACTGAATTTAAACACGTTCCAGGCCTCTACGCAATATCTTAGTGATCTTGCCAGAACACTCAGAGTGATACCTTAGTGTTCACAGTGATGAGTGGAAATCCTTCTAGTGTTAACCTCAAACAGCACTTGGTAGGTAACTTGCAAGATTCTATACGAATCAAGCTCGTGACAACTGGAAAGCAACGATGGTGCGGTTCTTAATTGAATTTCACTTGTTCCAGGAACATGAATTGACGGCTTCAAATCATGCGGATACTTTTATCCAAATGATTTACTCTTCACGTTCGCAGTCAGCTTTGGACGGTCGAGTAAAGAGAACGGGTTTACCCGCGAAATCCTGTCAGGAAGTTACTTAATTGAAACTATCCGTCACGGGTACGATATCTAATATCGTCCAACGGTCTTCACCGACCGGAGGTAAAATGCTACCGAATTAGAATGAAATGTTCAAAGCCATTTTGTTCGTGTCTACTTATGTTGCGGCATTTGAAGACGGTGGCGTTGCGGGATCCAAGAAGAAGTCGTCCCCGCATGCTTATACTTTATGCACTTAATATCTTATCTAATTCAAGAAAGCCTAAAAGTTAAGTCTTCCGCTGTATCAAACTCTGAAGCTTTCAAGAATTACGAAGGTATAAGTATGTGGGACATGGTGTCACGAAGAGGCGAAGATCACTAGTGATGGATGCACGAGATCAAGGCAAGAGATTTATGCTCAAAGATTGATATCAAAGATCACATCAGCATGTTCACCAGAAAAGAAAAAGGAAAAGAAAGACGAAGACTACGAGCTCAAGACAAGCATAGTATGCTAGGTTTACTTTATTATTGTAACTTGGGTAACGCCCTTGTTTGGAGTGACCTCCCTTAGGGGGAGATTGTTGGAAATACGTTTTACGTATTAAGAAGGATCGGTCACTCCAACGATAGTCCATGTAATAGCTCGTAGTTTAGTTACATGTCTTTACTTAACAAACAACACCAAGCCTAGCCTACAACATGTGTAGGCCGGCCCAAATGTAAGCCCAAGCCCATGACAAGGGCTTGGGTATATAAACCCTCTCCTTTGATGGAGAGGGTGTGGTTTTCATTATTTTACACATAGTTCTTTCTTAGTTTCTCTCTCTAAAGTGTGAAATCCACCATTTCTCTATCTCTTTCTCTCTCTAAAAACATAAGCATAGATTTACAAATCTACATCAATCATTGATAGGTGTGAAAACACCCATCCTTTGACCACTTAATTCTAATAACAACCAAGCCAAAACGTGTCTTTTATGTCATAAATGTCGGAATTATGTGTGGTTTGTATTTTTATTGTGTTTCAGGACCAAAAGATGAAAAAGGAGGAAAACACGGGCTTTCACGAGCTTTTATCGATGAAAAAGACAAAAGACGAAGTCAAAAGATCAAGAGTGCAAAAAGAACGGAAGTCCAAGGCCTATTCTGAAGATTTATCGAAGAAAAAGTCTAAAGACGGAAGTTTAATGAATTCGAAGAACTCAAGTCTAATTATTGAAGAAATTATAAGACAATATCAATTTATATCGACAAATCCCGAGACGACGTCGAGAAAGACAAAGAAATTAAATCGAGTCGGGACAAAAAGAAAGAGAGAAGAAAGCATCATCACATGTAATCCTCCTATAAATACCCTCCTAATGTGTCATTAGGAGGGTGGTTAGATAATTTTTAGTAAATTTTATTTTTGTAAGGTAAGTAGGAGTAGCTTAAAATACTTTCTCTCTCTAGTTTTCCTTAATGTTTTTCAAGCTTTCTCTTTAATCTTTTGTTAAATCTTTGATCTTTAATCTTTTTAATTCAAGTTTTTAATCATCTCCTTCTACCTTTCGTTATTTTGTTTCTCTTTGATTCGTGATAATCATTGAATTTGTTTCATCTTAGTGTTCATGTGATTAAAAAGTTTATCTTTTTATTCATCTATAAGTTTTAATGCGAATGAGCTTTGAGCTTGACATGCTTATTGGCTTATTTTGTATTTAGCTTATTAGTTTTCAAGTTTTCTTAAAAGTTTTGTCTTTTTAAAGTTTGATTTAAAAAGTTGCTTATTTAGAGTTTTGTAAGTTTTTATTTGTGCTTATTTAGTTATTTTCATTAAATAGTTGGTATAGTTTTTTAGAAAAGTGCTTATTCTTGTTGCTTATTGCGTTTTATATCCATCGGAAAAGGGTTTCCCTTTTCCGTCCATCATTCCGACAAGCTTCCTTGTTATTACGATCACTGGATCAGAAAAGGGTTTCTGGATTCCGACCAGGATTCCGATTTGGATTCCGATAGTTTTGTTTTAGTTTATTCCGACGGGATTCCGACGAGGGTGTTTATTGGATATTCCGATAGCTTTTAGTTTTAGTATTCCGATCATTTCTTTTTCTTATATTCCGATAGGAGTGATTCCGATAGCTTTACTATCTCGTTATTCCGACGAGTGCATTCCGACCATATTCCGACGGTGTATTCCGACGAGAATTATTCCGACGGGTTTAATTTCTTGTTTTTCTAATTTTAGAGAGAAAAAGTGACAGTTTTTCTAGTTTTGCTTTTAGCCTATTTTAATTACGTTTCGCATTTACTTTTTAATTTTTTATAGACAACGACAACCTTTTTATTTTCCACCAAGAACGACTGAGTCGCACTCTTAACTAGTAATCAATTCGGAAAGACTGGAACAACGAATCTTTTTCATACGAGGCAAACCCTGGTATTAAATGGCGCCGCTGCCGGCTCTTTTCGTCAAGATTAACGGTTTTTAGTGAGAGACGCGTCGGATTTTGGGATCCGTTCACTCTTGAACGTTATTTTCCTTGTCTAATTTTCAAAATTTTTCAAAAATCCTAAAAAATATAAATCTTTCAAAAATCCAAAAAAATAGAAAAACAAAAAAAAACCAAAAATATTTCTTGTCTATCTTTGTTTTCCTTTTGTAGGTGTGTATGCGTACCCGTGCTCGTAAGAAGAAAGCAATTCAAGCCGAAGTCGAAACTCAACCTATTGTCACCATGGACAATCGACCAATGATCGAGCTTTTGCAATCGCACGTAGAGGGCAACACCGATGCTATTGTCATACCCGAGATTGGAGCGAACAACTTTGAGCTCAAATCCGGCTTCATTCAAATGGTCTCTGCTCAACCATTCTTGGGGCGTACACTTGATGATCCTCATGACCATATCAAAAGGTTTCTTCAACTCACTAATACGGTCAAGTTTAATGGGGTTTCACAAGAGGTAATTCGCTTGCAACTTTTTCCTTTTTCCTTAGAGGGACAAGACCGGCATTGGCTTGATAAGGAACCGCCACAAAGTATTCTTATGTGGTCAGATTTAGAGACCAAATTCATCAACTAATTTTTCCCACCCTCACGTACTACCGCTTTGTAGAATGAAATCATTAACTTTGAACAAAAGTACGATGAGACATTTAGTGAATCTTGGGACTGTTTTAAGGAACTTTTAAGAAAGTGTCCACAACATGGTTTTACAAAAGTGCATCAAATTAACACTTTTTACAATGGTTTAAGCATGAATGACCAAGATTCACTAAATAGTGCCTCGGGGGGTGATATTTGGTTTTGCTAGGTTCAATTTTACTCTCGATATCCTCTCGAATTGATCTAGGCCTTAAGTGGAATGATTGTTCTTGGTTACTAAATAAAGGGGTTTGGTTTTCTAATCTAATAAAAAGTGAAAATGAAAATTTAATTCAAAGACAATTACTTTAACAAAGATTTGTATTAAACTTAAGATTAAAATCAAGATTAACAATTAAAATTGAAATTTAAGCAAACAAACATAAAGAAACAGTAAAGTGGACAAACAGTAAGCTAAAGGAAAAACTTGATTCGGAACTTTTAAACCTTGATTCGGAACTTGCTCATGCGGAACTTACTGATTCGGAACATGCTCATTCGGAACCTTCCTGATTCGGAACATGCTCATTCGGAACCTTCCGAATGAAGGGTTGTTGATTCGGAAGTTTTGAAACTTCCGAATGAAGGACTGGTTCGGAACTTCCTGAATGAAGGTTGATTCGGAACTTGCTGACTCGGAAATAACTGATTCGGAACTCTCAGCTTGATTCGGAACTGACTGGTCCGGAAGTCACTGATCCGGAACTTAGTGCTTGGTTCGGAAGTTTCCGAATGAAGCCTTCATTCAGAACTTTTTGTCTTGATTCGGAAGTCTGGAAACCCAGTTACAGTAGCAGGTTATGCGAAGAACACGGAACACAATTTTAATCAAAATCAAATCAAATACTTAAAAAGGTTTTGCCAATTTAAACACAAATCATTTAGACACCATAAGCAACGAATCCCACTAATAAAAACACAAATCCAAACAACTTTTGAAGATCAAATCAAGAAAAATAAAAACTTAAAAACTTGAAGATAAAAATGAAGATGAACAAGATTAAATGGAAAGATTAAACAAAAGCTTTGTATTGAATGATTAATGTTTTGACAAGATAAACCAAAGATTAAAATTACAAGATTGGAAAGACAAAGATAAAAATCACCAATCACCCTAGTGGTGATGGTGTTCTACGAACCCAGGAAGAAAGAAAAGTGGGGAAAAGAAAAACTAGTCTAAAATGTGTGAGGGGAAGGCTATTTATAGTCTTGTCCTTTGGTTGGTGAGTGGGCTTTCTCCCGTTCTTCTTGTCTTTTCGTCTTTTCAGAAAAGTTTCCGTTTTCGATTCTGATTCGGGATTTGTCAAATTCAACTCGTCTTTTAATTTCTTCGTTTAAAGGACTTGAGTTTCTTCGACTTATATAAATCTTCCATCTTTGGTCCTTTTCTTCGATAAATCTTCGAATAGGCCCAGTGACTTCAAATCTTTTGCATCTCTTGGACAATAGACTTTATCTTGAGTCTTTTTCTTCAGTAAAACCCGTGCAATCCCATGTTTTCTTCAATATTCATCCGGTTGGCTCTGAAAACATAATAAACACAAAAACCACGCATAATTCCAAACAAATGATATTAAATACGTGTTTTGGTCTCGTTTTAGCCCGAATTAAGTGGTAAAGGGATGGGTGTTTACACACCTATCAAATCCCCTACACTTAACCATTGCCATGCCCTCATGCAATGCTTAGTGATAAAGCAAGCTTACACTTTTCTCATAATTAATCAACCTTGGCCTTATTTAAAATTCTACTAAACAAAAATTTAAAGAAATAAAACTTCAAAGATAACAAAGGAATAGAAAACCATTTTCTCTTTGAAAATAGCTATATGGAAATAACTTGCAAAGAAATCGATGACTTACATTAGGGCTTTGGTGCTGCGAAGATTTATCATCCTCAAGTTTCACGTTCCCCAAACTAAGCTTAAAAACGAGATCATTGTTATTATAAGTTAGCAATTCAAACACTTACACACATGGCTTAATTAAATGCTTAAACTCCGTTATTCCTAGGTGTATCTCTTATATTTTATTTTTGTCTTAGAATGATCATGAAGATGCATTTTTGGACTTATTTCGATAGTTTATTAGGGCTGAAAGCAAAGTAGGACGATTTGATCAATAGTTAGCTAAAGGACAAAATCTCTTAAAACTGCTTCTCGGGATATCAAAAAGTTCATATCTTGGCATAACTTGGTTCATAATTTGAGACCTTTCTCGGGCCGATATTTGGCATGTACTTCATACTTCATATCTTCGAGAGACGTTCTTGAGATAATGGTCTTCTCATCATAATAGAGTTTCTTCACTTGGAGACTTTTGAGGGGTACTCCAACTTTGTTGACCACGACTTCATGATTATTTCTTCAATCTCTAATTGGGATTTTGAGATACAACGATCCGCCTCCTTTTCGGACTTGGATCTATTTATCCTCATACCTTGTTAGGGTCTTTTCGGATAGACTTCTCCATGATCTTTATGGGAGTTGATTGCTTTTCGTCGTGAGTCTTGATCCTTCATATTGACTTTAGGAATAATGCTTTTCACATCACTTTGGATCTTCAGCAATAAAATTGAATCCTCATGCCTTGTTAGGGCCTTTTCGGACTCGCCAATCTTCGCGCCCCGCTTCATAAGTTATGCCTTGGCTATGAACTCTTATCATTACCGAGCAACTTTTAAACGATCTTGGGCTAGAAGCTAAGTAACTTTTCAAATCGTAAGACCTTACTTATTGCAGATAAATTATTAGCAAGTGATGGGAGAATAGGCAAATAATTACACCAAGTGAGCTTGTGCAAGAATACCGACTTATAATTGACTCTATCATTTCTCGCCCTCCACAATTTAAAATCTCAAGTAATGAGACTCGTGGACACTTAGCCTAATAAACCAATTAAGGTCTACATGGTTAAGGATACTAGCTAGAATAAACTTGGATAAGTCTATTCGGGTTGAGTCAAAATAACCGCAACGGGCCTAATAGATCAAAGACGTCTAAACTAGCTACACCACTTTATTAAAATTTGACTTTATTGCGGGATATATACATATGAAAGCAACGATAAAAATTTAAAAATTACGACTAAATGGCCAAAGTTAATAAAAATTTGAAAAATAGGATTTTCCGGTTAATTGAAGGCATTTTCATGGAAAAGTCCACTTAAAACTTCGATAGAAGTCCCCCCTACACTTAAGATAAACATTGTCCTCAATGTTTAAGCATGTGGGAAAAGGTTCCCCTACACTTATGACATTGTGCACGTTGGTTAACTCAAGTTAGGGATGGGACGACTAAAGTGATCAATTTCAAATGTGAGTATGAAGAAAATTGAGTCACGATAGTTGAGAGATAGAACCGGATTTCGGATAAACACGGGAGCACGGTTCTTCAAAGATTCCAAGAGTGCACTTATCCCTGTAATCACATCACCACAAAGACAAACGCATATACAAGTCCCCCTTACACTTAGGGGATTAGAACATAAAAGGATAGATACTCGGGCTGCCTCCCGAGGAGCGCTTGTTTTTGATAACCGAGTCACGAGCCTGACTCGACCCAAATTTAGTTCATGGGGAACGTGGTGAGGGATGGAATCACCTCCTTAGAGGTGTCCTCACCAAAGTACAACTTCACTCGTTGGCCATTCACCTTAAAATTTGGTCCATCAGGTTGAGCGAGCTCGAGAGTACCATATGGAAAAATTTGGGTAATGGTGAATGGGCCGGACCAACGAGATTTAAGCTTTCCCGAGAAGATTTTCAACCGAGAGTTAAAAAGTAAGACTTTGTCTCCAACATGGAACTCTCGGTTTTTGATCTTAGAGTCGTGAATGAGCTTAGTTCTTTCCTTATAGATCAAAGAATTTTCATAAGCCTCATTCCGAAGTTCATTTAGCTCATTGAGTTGGATCTTGCGTAGGTCACCGGCTTTGTTTATATCAAAATTAGCCCACTTCAAGGCCCAATAAGCCTTGTGCTCCAACTCAATGGGGAGGTGGCACGCTTTCCCGTACACAAGACGATAAGGCGTACAGCCGATCGGGGTCTTGTAAGCAGTACGGAAAGCCCACAAAGCATCATCCAATTTATCAGCCCAAGAGGCACGATGCTCTCCCACAGTCCTTTCAAGAATTCGCTTCAGCCCTCGGTTGGATATTTCAGCCTGGCCATTAGTTTGTGGGTGGTAGGCTGTGGAAAGACGATGATTTACACCGTACTTAGCCATGACTCGAGCAAATTGGTCATTGCAGAAATGAGTCCCACGATCACTAATAATGGCGCGAGGCACACCGAATCTAGCGAATAGAGCCTTCAAAAAGTTACAAACCACCCTTGCGTCATTAGTAGGCAAAGCTTTGGCTTCAACCCACTTAGAAACGTAGTCAACGGCTACAAGGATGTATTTGTTTCCTTTAGACGAAGGGAATGGCCCCATAAAGTCGACACCCCAAACATCAAAAATTTCACACTCTTGAATGAAAGTCTGAGGCATCTCGTCTTTATGTGTGATTTTGCCTTGCTTTTGGCAAACATCACATTGTTTGACCATATCGTGAGCGTCACGGTATATGGAGGGCCAATAAAATCCCGAATCAAACACTTTTTTAGCGGTGTAGTTGGGACCAAAGTGACCACCGGTGGGTCCTTTGTGGCAAGCATCAAGGATGTCCGACGCTGCCGGTCCATCAACACATCGGCGAATTATCAGGTCAGCACATTGTTTGAATAGGTAAGGGTCATCCCAGAAGTAAGTTTTTATGTCTTTGAAGAACTTCTTCTTTTGCTGGGATGTTAACCCGTCAACGAGGATTCCACCCGCTAAGTAGTTTGCAATGTCTGCGAACCACGGGGTTTCGTCAGCAGTTGAGTTGATAGACATTAAGGTCTCCAGGGGAAAGGAATCATTGATTTCTTTGTTTGGATGATCCCCTTGGTAAGGATCCTCAAGTCTACTGAGATGATCCGCGGCTAGGTTTTCTGCTCCTTTTTTATCGCGAATTTTGATTTTAAATTCCTGGAGCAGCAAAACCCAGCGAAGAAGTCTTGGTTTGGAATCTTGCTTTGTCAACAAGTACTTCAGCGCGGAATGATCGGTGTACACAATGGTGGTGGAAAGGACAAGATAGGGGCGGAATTTTTCAAAAGCATAGACAACAGCTAAAAGCTCTTTTTCGGTTGTCGTATAATGCAATTGTGCCCCTGTCATTGTCTTGCTAGCGTAATGGATTGGTTGGAAGTGTTTGTTCACTCTTTGTCCAAGAACCGCTCCAATAGCAAAATCACTAGCATCGCACATTAACTCAAAAGGCAGCTCCCAATTGGGGGTGACCAAGACGGGTGCCTTAGTAAGCTTATCCTTAAGCGAGTCAAAGGCTTCAAGACACTCTTTGGAAAAGATAAAAGGAGTATCTTTTTCCAAGAGGTGGGTCATCGGGCGAGCGATTTGAGAAAAATCTTTGATGAATCGACGGTAGAAGCCCGCATGACCCAGGAAACTTCTCACACCCTTCACGGTTGAAGGTGGAGGCAACTTAGCGATAACATCGACTTTAGCACGGTCTACTTCAAGACCGGCTTTCGAGATCTTGTGTCCTAGGACGATGCCTTCTTTTACCATAAAATGGCATTTTTCCCAATTCAGAACTAGGCGAGTGTCTTCGCACCGCTTGAGCATACGTTCCAAATTGGCAAGGCACGCAGAGAATGAATCGCCATAGACCGAGAAATCATCCATGAATACTTCCATGGTTTGTTCAACCATGTCATGGAAGATAGCTAACATACACCTTTGGAATGTCCCAGGAGCATTACATAAACCAAAAGGCATGCGTTTGTAAGCAAATGTTCCATAGGGGCAAGTTAATGTGGTCTTTTCTTGGTCCTTGGGATCGATGGGAATTTGAAAATACCCGGAGAAACCGTCTAAGAAGCAGTAATAGTCATTACCAGCTAGACGCTCGAGCATTTGATCCATGAAGGGAAGAGGAAAGTGATCTTTTCTCGTGGCATCATTGAGCTTGCGATAATCAATACAAACTCTCCACCCAGTAACGAGACGAGTGGGAATCAACTCGTTGTGTTCATTGGGAACAACGGTTATTCCGCCCTTCTTGGGCACACAATGGACGGGACTTACCCACGGCGAATCCGAAATAGGGTAGATCAAGCCGGCATCTAGAAGTTTGATAACCTCTTGTTTGATGACGTCATGAATTTTAGGATTAACCCTTCTTTGGCTCTGTATTGTGGGTTTGAAGTCATCTTCCATGAGAATCTTGTGAGTACAAAAGTTCGGATCAATTCCGCGGATATCGGAAATTTTCCAAGCAATTGCCTTCTTATGAGCTTTAAGCACAACGATGAGACGAGTTTTCTCTTCTTCTTGCAAGTCCTTAGCGATGATGACGGGTGACTTCTTCTCTGCTTCAAGGAACGCATACTCGAGATGGGGCGGCAACTCCTTAAGTTCTAAATCCGGAGGAGTTTCGACGGGAGGCGTTTTCAAAGTCGTGGCATCGATAGCAATGACCGTGGGAGATGGAGGAGAAGGGTTGTCTTCGGTGAGAAGATTGTCAAAGAAATTCATATCTTCAACCCCATCGATAGGAGAAGCATCAGTAGGTAAGGTCACATCTCCCATGGTATCTTCAAGATTGTTCCAGAATAAATCACTATCTCTAAATAGAGACAACGATGAATCAATAGAGGACACGGTCTCAACATTGGGAAGAGAGGAAGGAATACTTTTGCAAGCATCAATAAAGTGTGCTTCACAAGCCTCATCCAGAACGTCAATACAATTAACACTCTCGTTGGAATAAGGTTGTTTAGACAACTTTCCCATGTTGAAGACTACTTTATCGTCACCCACTCTCATGATAAGCTCACCGGCTTCAACATCAATGAGAGTGCGACCGGTCCTAAGGAATGGACGTCCAACAATCAGTGGCACACGGGGGTCCATCTCGTAGTCGACGACAACAAAATCAGCAGGAAAGGTGAATTTGTCGACTCCTACAATAACGTCTTCGGCTATCCCCACTGGATAAGCAACCGTACGATTGGCTAATTCCAAAGTCATTTTGGTGGGGACAAGCTCTGGGAGAGATAATTGCTTCCAAACACTTAGAGGCATGAGATTAATACTGGCACCTAGATCGGCTAGGGCCATGCAATTCTCTACTCCCGGGAAATTGCAAGGGATAAGAAAACGACCTGGATCACCAAGCTTGATTGGCAATTTCCTTAAGAGCACTGCAGAGCAGTTCTCATTAAGTTGGGTGTTGGCGAGATCGAGGAGCTTTTCCTTGTCGCTCAGAAGATCTTTAAACATTTTGGCATACTTGGGCATGTGAGCGAGAGCCTCCGCGAAGGAGATATTAAAATTCAGTTGTTTGAACATTTTAAGGAAATTCGAAACCTGAATATCATCCTTGCTCTTTTGCTTCTCTTTCCTCAACCTTGAAGGATAAGGTATATTGGAAGAAGAGGAAGGCTTTGGGAGTATAGGATCTGTCACAACCACGGGTGGAGGGGGGGTAGAAAGAAGAGGTGGAGAAATTGGGGAAGGAGAAGGATGAGGAATGGGAGCAGGCGACTCGTTCTCCTTAGTCACAACCACCGGTGGAGGTATAGGAAGCTCGGGGTCCTTGGTACCTTTACCACTTCGAGTAGTGATTGCTTTCATCTCCCCTCTTGGGTTCGCAACGGTGTTACTCGGAAGAGTACCCGAAGAAGAGGGTTGACTACTTTGGAAAAAACTAGCCATCATGTTCCTCAGATCATTAGTTTGGCTATCCAACGTGTTTCTCATGTCAGCTCTCAAATCATTTCCTTGCTTGACCAAATCTGCCTTCAAGTTGCGCACTTCCTCTTGGAGATTTCCCACTATCACATCATTGGTTCTCATGTAGGTGGCGACCTCTTGGTGTAAAGCAGTGGTGGTTTGGTTGGAAGGAGCATTGTATGCAGGTGGTTGGTAAGCTGGTTGTTGGTAGACTTGATTGTTACGTTGAGGTGGTTGTTGCTGCTTGTGAGGTGGGACGTATGGTTTTCGAGGTTGTTGTTGTTGTTGAGTAGGGCGGTTGAGGTTTTGTTGTTGGTTTGGGTTGGTAGGAGGAAAGCCAGGTGGTGAAAGATAGTTGTTGCTGCGGTAGCTAAGCAAGTTACGGTCACCTTGAGGTCTAGCTTGATAAGCAGGTTGTTGGTAGGTGCCATATGCCGCATTCACATTCTCAGCAGGGTAATCTTGGGTGGCAGTACAAGTTGTGTAAGAATGGGGACCACCGCATATCTCACAAGGTTGGCTGACAGCGTTCACTTGTGCATTTTTGGCGTTGTTGCTGTTGTTGTTGCTGACGGTGTAGGTGACAAGTGATTCAAGAAGCGTGGTGATTTTGTCTAATCGCTTGTCGCTGTCATTAGTGCTAGCACTAGCAACATTGGTCCTAACACTCTTGGTTTGCACACGAGATTTGTTCTCAATGATATCCCAAGCAGCATTGGAAGTCTTAGCCAATAAATTACCCCCTGAGGCACTATTCAGTGAATCTTGGTCACTCATGCTTAAACCATTGTAAAAAGTATTTATTTGATGTACTTTGGTAAAACCATGTTGTGGGCATTTTCTTAAAAGATCTTTAAAACGATCCCAAGATTCACTGAATGACTCATCGTACTTTTGTTCAAAGTTTATAATCTCATTCCGCAAAGCAGTAGTACGAGAGGGTGGAAAAAAGTAGTTGATAAACTTTGTTTCCAAATCCGTCCACGAGAGAATACTCTGTGGCGGTTCTTTAGCAAGCCAATGCCGGGCTTGTCCCTCTAAAGAAAAGGGAAAAAGTTGTAACCTTATCACTTCTTGGGAAACTCCATTGAACTTGACCGTGTTAGTGAGTTGTAGAAATCTCTTGATGTGGTCGTGTGGATCATCAATGGTTCGTCCCAAGAACGGTTGAGCTGAGACCATCTGGATAAAGCCTGACTTGAGCTCGAAATTGTTGGCGGCAATTGGAGGGATGACAATTGGATCCGTGTTGCCATCAACATGAGCTTGCAGTAATTCAATCATTGGGCGATTATCCGGAAGGTGCTCATTGTTGTTGTTATTATTGTTGTTCGGAGGTGGTATGTTATTGTTGTTTTGTACACCAGCCATGTCTAAGTTATCGAGAGGCTCGGGCTCTTGATAAGACGTGGATCGAGTGCGCATACACCTGCAAAAGAACGAACAAAGAAAAACAAAGCAAAAATATTTTTGGTTTTTATTGTTTTTTAGTTTTTTTGGATTTTTGAAAATTTTATATTTTTTAGTTGTTTTTGAAAATTTTTGAAAAAGTAACGTTCACGGGGAACGGATCCCAAAATCCAATGTCTCACAAAAGATTTTGATCTTAACGAGAAGAGCCGGCAGCGTCGCCATTTGATATTAGGATTTTGCTAGGTTCAATTTTACTCTCGATATCCTCTCGAATTGATCTAGGCCTTAAGTGGAATGATTGTTCTTGGTTACTAAATAAAGGGGTTTGGTTTTCTAATCTAATAAAAAGTGAAAATGAAAATTTAATTCAAAGACAATTACTTTAACAAAGATTTGTATTAAACTTAAGATTAAAATCAAGATTAACAATTAAAATTGAAATTTAAGCAAACAAACATAAAGAAACAGTAAAGTGGACAAACAGTAAGCTAAAGGAAAAACTTGATTCGGAACTTTTAAACCTTGATTCGGAACTTGCTCATGCGGAACTTACTGATTCGGAACATGCTCATTCGGAACCTTCCTGATTCGGAACATGCTCATTCGGAACCTTCCGAATGAAGGGTTGTTGATTCGGAAGTTTTGAAACTTCCGAATGAAGGACTGGTTCGGAACTTCCTGAATGAAGGTTGATTCGGAACTTGCTGACTCGGAAATAACTGATTCGGAACTCTCAGCTTGATTCGGAACTGACTGGTCCGGAAGTCACTGATCCGGAACTTAGTGCTTGGTTCGGAAGTTTCCGAATGAAGCCTTCATTCGGAACTTTTTGTCTTGATTCGGAAGTCTGGAAACCCAGTTACAGTAGCAGGTTATGCGAAGAACACGGAACACAATTTTAATCAAAATCAAATCAAATACTTAAAAAGGTTTTGCCAATTTAAACACAAATCATTTAGACACCATAAGCAACGAATCCCACTAATAAAAACACAAATCCAAACAACTTTTGAAGATCAAATCAAGAAAAATAAAAACTTAAAAACTTGAAGATAAAAATGAAGATGAACAAGATTAAATGGAAAGATTAAACAAAAGCTTTGTATTGAATGATTAATGTTTTGACAAGATAAACCAAAGATTAAAATTACAAGATTGGAAAGACAAAGATAAAAATCACCAATCACCCTAGTGGTGATGGTGTTCTACGAACCCAGGAAGAAAGAAAAGTGGGAAAAAGAAAAACTAGTCTAAAATGTGTGAGGGGAAGGCTATTTATAGTCTTGTCCTTTGGTTGGTGAGTGGGCTTTCTCCCGTTCTTCTTGTCTTTTCGTCTTTTCAGAAAAGTTTCCGTTTTCGATTCTGATTCGGGATTTGTCGTCGATTAAATTCAACTCGTCTTTTAATTTCTTCGTTTAAAGGACTTGAGTTTCTTCGACTTATATAAATCTTCCATCTTTGGTCCTTTTCTTCGATAAATCTTCGAATAGGCCCAGTGACTTCAAATCTTTTGCATCTCTTGGACAATAGACTTTATCTTGAGTCTTTTTCTTTAGTAAAACCCGTGCAATCCCATGTTTTCTTCAATATTCATCCGGTTGGCTCTGAAAACATAATAAACACAAAAACCACGCATAATTCCAAACAAATGATATTAAATACGTGTTTTGGTCTCGTTTTAGCCCGAATTAAGTGGTAAAAGGATGGGTGTTTACACACCTATCAGGGGGTAACATTTTGGTTAAGTCTTCTAATGCCGCATGGGATATTATTGAGAATAAATCTAAAGTGCAAACCAAAAGTGTTCAGGCTAATTTGGCTAGTGCTAGCACTAGTGACACTGAAAGAAGACTTGATAAGCTTACTACGGTTGTTGAGGCACTGGCTTTACAAGCCGTTAACAATGCCAAAAACAACAATGCTATTAATATAACTTGTGAATTTGTGGTGGGCCACACTCTTATGCTAATTGTGATAAAGCTTTTGATCAATCTCACGGGGAAGTGTATGCTTACAACAACACCGATAGAGTTCATTTCAAGCCTAATGTCGATGTTAATCACCTGTCTTACAACTCGACAAATTACATGGCTCCACCCGGTTTTCAACAAAGACCACCACAACCTAACCAAAACAATCAAGGGCCGCCAAGAGCTAATATTCAACAAAATGCAAATGTGAGGGGCTCAAATGCAAATCAAGGAAATTACCAAATGCAAAATCAAGGCTTTCCAAACCAAGGTTTCAATCCTCAAGGTTTTCCACCTTATAACCAATACCCAAACCAAGGTTTTCAACAACAAGGGTTCAATTTACCTCATCCACCAATGGACTTGGTTTTGTAAAAATTGAGTGAACATGAGAAAATCATGCAAGCAATGCAAGAATCTACTAGACAAATTCAAGAGTCCGCGTATAGGAAATTCGTTCAAATTTTACAAACCCTTCGCCCCCAAGGTGCTCTTCCTTCTACCACCGAAACAAACCCTAGAGCTAATGTGAGTGCTATTACTACTCGAAGTGGAGCAACTTTAGTAGGACCTTCTACCCCTCCTCCCGTTACTCCATCTACACCTCCTCCACCCCTATTTATCCCTCCTACTACCACACCTAGTACTAGTTCTCCATTACCGTCTCCACCTATTAATGAAGAGGTACCCAAGCAAAACCCTCCACCAACCCCACCTACCACCTCTAAACCTTCTACTTCTCAACCTTCAACATCTCAACCTTTACCTGCTACACCCACACCACCTAAACCCAACATTCCTTATCCTTCTCGGTTAGACAAGTGCAAATTGCTCACAAAAGAGGATGCTCAAGTCACTTCTTTTATAAAGATGATCTCTCAAATGAATTTCAACATTAGCCTCGTTGAAGCACTTGTCCAAATGCCAAAATTCGTCAAAGCATTCAAGGAATTGCTTAACAAGAAGGAAAAGATGGCTGAGTTTGTCAACACACGCTTAAATGAAAACTGTTCTGTAGTCATTCTTAAAGAACCTCCAGAAAAACTTGGAGATCACGGTCGTTTTGTGTTGCCTTGCATTTTTAACAAAGATGAAGAATTTACTGCCTTAGCCGATCTAGGGGCAAGTATTAATTTGATGCCCTTAAGTGTTTGGAAAAAGTTATCATTACCCGACTTTACACCGACAAAGATGACTCTGGAGCTAGCAAATCAAACTCTCGCTTACCCCGTTGGTATTGCTGAAGATGTATTTATTAAAGTTGGTACCTTCACTTTTCCGGTCGATTTTGTTGTTGTTGATTATGAAATGGACCCTCGTATTCCGTTAATACTTGGACGGCCATTTTGAGAACCGGAAAAGCTCTAGTCGATGTTGCCGAAGGTGAACTAATCTTGAGGGTTGGGAATGATGCTCAAGTTTTTAAGATGGGGAAGATTACAAGTAAGACCAATGGAAATGAATCCGCGAAAATGATTAATGTGCTTCAAGAAGAGCTTACTTCTACTTTGGAAAGTTTTAAGCTTGATGATTTTGTTGTCTATGATAATCCTCTTTTCGAGTCTTGCCATGATAATCCACTTTTCCAAAACGATGATGTAGATGATTCTCTCTCCAAATTGGACCCCCACCAATTTATGATCCTTCACCGATCTATAATGACTATGATTATGATTCTAGTTCCGATGGTGATGATTATGCTGCTTTTGTTTCAAAGTATAAAGACATACCAACATATGATGATTTTGATGATGTTGATACTCTCTCCAGTGATTCTTCTCATGATGACCTTACTCGTACTATTGATGAAGATCCTCCACCAAATACACTTGATTCTTTGGACAATTACTCATTTGAGGAAGATTTCGCCACTTTCCTGAATACTTACTTCCCCAATGAGAATGATTCTCCTCCTTTGGTCTTTATTTTCGCCTTTATCCTCCTTCGGATATTAAGAAACCCGTCTCAAAGGAGAAGAAACCAGAAGATACCAACATCCGCAGTACATATGTTTTGACACCTCTCTATTCACCTTCTGAGGATGAGATTGTACGATTTATGAGCGGATCTTCTTCAAGGTTTACTGAGACTGAGTGTTATTTTCCCATAAAGGAAAAGGTGTTCGATCCCGGTATTGAAATTTCTAAGACATCTCAGTATCCATCTAATGAAATAAAAGGAACGATTTTTGGAAACCATGGAGATATGCTTGTGCTGCATCATACTGTCTACCACTGTGCTCAATCTTTTCTTAAGGGAACCTTGCCTACTCTTCTTTGGCTTGCCTTGTCCTCCTTAAGCTTGTGCTATTTGATGGATGAAAACCATGTATTTGACCCCGGTAGATGTTCTTCAAGTTTCTTTCCATGCTAATCAAGGTCGAGTCAGGCTCACGACTCGGTTAACAAAAACAAGCGCTTCTCGGGAGGCAACCCGCAGTATATATCCTTTTACTCCGATTTCATAATAAGTGTGGGGGAGACCCTAGTATGTGTTTGTTGTCTTCTTTCTTATCATGTGCAGGGATTCGAGCTTTCAAAGATACATTCTTGATGACTTTTGACGACCCGTGATTCCGTGTTCCCGTCTTCTCGGTTCTATCCTAAACTCTTTTGATTCACTATTTTATATTCTTCAATATTAAAATAGGAATCACTTTAGTTGTCTTCTCCTTAGCAAGATTTAAACAACGTGCACAATGTCCTAGGTGTAGGGGAAATTACTCCCACATGCTTAAACATTGAGGACAATGTTTATATTAAGTGTAAGGGGGACTTCTATCGAAGTTAAGTGGGCTTTTCCTTGTTTTTGTCCTCATTTTAACCGGAAAATTGATTTTTCGACATTTTTCAAAACTTATGATCTATTTTGGCCTAGTTGTTTTTCCTTTGTTATAGTTATTTTCCTTCTTTGTTAGAATAATTTTTAATAAAGTGGTTTTAATTTTTAAACGTTGTGAGTCTTTTGACTCAACCCGAGTTTACTTATCTAAGTTTACTCTAGCTAGTATCCTTAACGTGTTTAAGTCAAGTTTTGCTAGGCTTTATACAGGGAACTTTAAAACGCGAAAGTCTTAACTCTCACGGGTTAAGAACAAGAACTTTTCGCAAGTTCCTATAATTGATCCTAGAGAGTCGTTTATCAAGGGAACTTTAAAATGCGAATTCTAAACTTGAAAAAAGTCTAAGAAGTTGCAAGATCCTATAGATGACTTGAAAACCCAAAACTTTGATTTAATTGGCTAAGCATCTACGAGTCTCATTCCTTGAGATTTTAAATTATGGAGAACGAGAGATGATAGAGTCTATTATAAGTTTGGTATTCTTTCATGAATTTATGTGAGTTAATTATGAGCTTTTTCTCCCATCGCCTTCTAGTAAATTTAATTGCAATAAATAATGTTGTACGATTTGAAAAGTTACTTAGCTTCTAGCCTAAGATCGTTTAAAAGTTGCTCGGTATTAATTAGAGTTCATAGCCAAGGCATAACTTATTGAAGCGGGATGCGAAATTGGCGAGTCCGAAAAGGCCCTAACAAAGCATGAGGGCTATATTTTGTTGCTAAAGATCCCAAGTGATGTGAAGAATCATTTATCAAAAATCAATATGAAGGATCGAGACACACGACGAAAAGCGAATACTCCCCTAAAGATCATGGAGAAGTCTATCCAAAAAGGCCCTAACAAGGTATGAGGATAAATAGATCCAAGTCCTAAAAGGAGGCGGATCGTTGTATATCAAAATCCCAAATAAAGATTGGAGAAAAATGAAGAAGTCGTGGTCCAAGTATGAACAATCTCTCAAAAACTTCAAGTGAAGAAATTCCTATTATGAAGAGAAGACCATTATTTCATGAACGTCTCTCAAGATTTGAAGTATGAAGTCAATGCCAAATATCGGTCCAAGAAAGGTCTCAAATCGTGAAGCGATTTATGCCAAGATATGAACTTTATGAGGTCCCGAGAAGTAGTTTTAAAAGATTTTTTCCTTTAGCTAACTATTGATTAAATCGTCATACTTTATTTTCGGCCTAATAAACTATGTAAATAAGTCAACAATGCATCCTCGTGATCATTAAAGACAATAATAAAATATAAGAGATACACCTAGGAATAAGGGAGTCTAAGTGAATAATTGGCCCACATGACTTTGTGTTAATTTACTAATTTATAATAACAATGATCTCGTTTTTAAGTTTGGTATGGGGAACGTGAAACTTGAGGGTGATAAACGTTCATGACATTCCAAAACCCTAAGGTAAGTTTTTGATCTTTTTACTTGTTTTCTTCCTTTGAATATTTTGTCTCTTTAATAAAGGCCAATGTGGATTGATTGTGATGGAAAATGTAAATCTTGCTTTGTAATTAATGAATTGCATGAGGGCATAGCAAAATGGTCAAGTGTAGGAGATCTGATAGGTGTGAAAACACCCATCCTTTGACCACTTAATTATAATAACAACCAAGCCAAAAACATGTATTTTATGTCGTAAACGTCAGAATTATGCGTGGTTTGTGTTTTTTTGTGTTTTAGAATAAAAAGATGAAAAAGGAGGAAAACACGGGCTTTCACGGGCTTTTATCGATGAAAAAGACAAAAGACGAAGTCAAAAGATCAAGAGTGCAAAAAGAACAGAAGTCCAAGGCCTATTCTGAAGATTTATCGAAGAAAAAGTCTAAAGACGGAAGGTTAATGAAGTCGAAGAACTCAAGTCTAATTATTGAAGAAACTATAAGACAAGTTCAATTTATATCGACAAATCCCGAGACGACGTCGAGAAAGACACATAAATTAAATCGAGCCGGGACAAAAAGAAAGAGAGAAGAAAGAATCATCACATGTACTCCTCCTATAAATACCCTCCTAATGTGTCATTAGGAGGGTGGTTAGATAATTTTTAGTAAATTTTATTTTTGTAAGGTAAGTAGGAGTATCTTAAAATACTTTCTCTCTCTAGTTTTCCTTAATGTTTTTCAAGCTTTCTGTTTAATCTTTTGTTAAATCTTTGATCTTTAATCTTTTTAATTCAAGTTTTTAATCATCTCTTTCTACCTTTCTTTATTTTGTTTATCTTTGATTCGTGATAATCGTTGAATTTATTTCATCTTTGTGTTCATGTGATTAAAAAGTTTATCTTTTTATTCATCTATAAGTTTTAATACGAATGAGCTTTGAGCTTGACTTGCTTATTGGCTTATTTTGTATTTATCTTATTATTTTTCAAGTTTTCTTAAATTTTTTGTCTTTTTTAGTTTGATTTAAAAAGTTGCTTATTTAGAGTTTTGTAAATTTTTATTTGTGCTTATTTAGTTATTTTCATTAAATAGTTGGTATAGTTTTTTAGAAAAGTTCTTATTCTTGTTTCTTATTGCGTTTTATATCCTTCGGAAAAGGGTTTCCCTTTTTCGACCATCATTCCGACAAGCTTCCTTGTTATTCTGATCACTGGATCGGAAAAGGGTTTCTGGATTCCGACCAGGATTCCGATTTGGATTCTGATAGTTTTGTTTTAGTTTATTCCGACTGGATTCCGACCAGCATTCCGACGAGGGTGTTTATTGATCATTTCTTTTTCTTATATTCCGATAGGAGTGATTCCGATAGCTTTACTATCTCGTTATTCCGACGAGTGCATTCCGACCATATTCCGACGGTGTATTCTGATTAGAATTATTCTGACGGGTTTAATTTCTTGTTTTTCTAATTTTAGAGAGAAAAAGTGACAGTTTTTCTAGTTTTGCTTTTAGCCTATTTTAATTACATTTCGCATTTACTTTTTAATTAGTTATAGACAACGACAACCTTTTTATTTTCCACCAAGAACGACTGAGTCGCACTCTTAACTAGTAATCAATTTGAAAAGACTGGAACAACGAATCTTTTTCATACGAGGCAAACCCTGGTATTATATAGTCGAACAAGAATGTAATAGGTCATATTAGTCGTTAAAGGTCTTGTATTGTAATAGGTTAGTCGGGTTAACCGGGCATGGACTTTAAACTAATATTGTCTAAGTTAGGGGCGTAAGCCCAAGTGTAAGCCAAGTCCGGCCTAAGTCACAAAGCCCACGGCCAAACAAGCCTAAGGTATATATACCCTCTTCCATGTGTGGAAGAGGGTGTTAGTTACCATTTTACTTTCTCTCTCTAAAGTGTTTAACCTTACAAATATCTCTAGTTTCTCTCTCTACTTTTCTTCTCTTTCTCTCTCTAAATATCTCTTCTAAATCTTGTGTTAGGGATTGATATGGGAATAACACATCGTTTGGCACAACGATCATTCCTCCCTTTTTAGGGACACAATGGATTGGGCTCACCCAAGGGCTATCAGATATAGGGTAAATCATTTCCGCGTTGAGTAGGTTAAGAACTTCCTTTTTGATGATATCATTTGGGGTTTACCCTTCTTTGACATTGGATTGTGGGTTTGTAGTCTTCCCTCCATTAAAGTTTTGTGTGTACAAAATTTAAGGTCGATTCCCTTAATGTCGGAGAGTTTCCACGCAATTTCCCCTTTATGAGCTTTCAAGACGTTGATAAGTGCGGTTTTTTCATCATCAGAAATGTCTTCTGCAATAATAACCGGTGAAATTGAGTATTTGTAAGTTCGTTTATTCTCGATTCAAGACAAATTGATAGGCCTACTAATATCGAGCTTTAAATTGTTCTTGGTTGTTAAGGGTATTTGGATTTCTATGTCTAATTCAATCAACACGTAAAAAGATGAAAATATTAAGGCTATGGAACCGTGAAACAAAGTGCAAGTACCAATTATTATTCACAAAGTACAAGTTTCTATTGCATGAAAAGTAAGTTGCTTGAAATGTAAACTAAATGAGAGTATAATGACTGAAATTGTAAAATCAGAAACTAAAAGGCCCAAATATGTAAAATGTAACCAACTAGTTAACCATCTTAACAAATTGTAAAACTAACTAACTGAAATTGTAACTACTAGAAATCTAGGGACTAGTTTATGCAAAACCTAAAAAGAATGAAATTTAACACTGATTACAAAGATTATCAAATAGCAAGGACCATATTGCAAATTAAATGAAAGTTTTTACAAAAACGGGTTAACCAAAACGAATAAGCTGGTGAGAGCTTATTAGTGAACCAAATTCACTCTAGTTTGATGCAAACTGCTTAAAATAAAAAATAAGCTAGGCCAATAACAGGATTTTGCTTAAAAGCTTGTAAATCTCAAGTTAGCTTATCTCAATAAGCCAAGAATAAGCTCATATGAAATCTAGACATCCATAATCTGATGTTGTTGCTAAAATTGATTAATCAACTATCAAAAAGCTTGGAATGTCTTTTTGTTTGGAAAATGATCAACTGAATAAGCCAGAATCTTGAATAAGCTAAAATTGGCTTATTTGACCAAGTTTGACCATAACTTCAAAAAGCTCAAACTTCCAGAAATTGTTCAAGACATGTTGGCAAGTGATTTTGTGAAAGAAAATCAACAAATTTATGAAGTGGATTTGGTGTAAAAACAGTTTGAGTTTTATCACAGAAACTTAATTTTGCTAATAAGCTGACTAAAAAGCTAATAACTCTCTGAAAAGATCAAACTGTATTTTTTCCTATTAAGCACTGAAAGACCTGATGTTAAGCTACACTTGGAAACAAATTTCAGCTAATTTGGCCAAGAAACAAAGAAATGCAAGTGAATCAAAGTAAGCAAGTTTACTGATGAACTTGTTAAAAATCCTTGACCCAAACTTTACACTACCAATTGCCTTTTTGAAAACCAATTTGACTTCAAAACTCTACAAAAATGTTTTGACTAGCTTAGCAAATGTAAATGAACACTAAACAAAAATTTTTACAAACTTGAATCACCAAAAATCACTTAAACCAAACACTGCTTTAAAAACTGAACAAGAGATTTATCAAAGACTTTTTGATCACAAAACTAAAACAGGTTAAGACACTTAGATAAACTTGTTCAAAAGGTGGAATGAATTAGTTCAAAAGCAAATTCAAGCTTGTTAACTGATTAAAACTCAAAGTGACTATTATTGAGCAATTGACTGATGAAAACCAAATGAAATCCAGTAAAACAATTTGAAAAGTTGTAAATCAACAAGTAAGTTATCACACTAACACAATTAAGCTACAATTAAGCTAAACACACATTCAGATCAGCAATTAGAAACTACACTAAGAATTTAGCATGCAGATACGATTTAGAAGAAAAAAATAAGGAAATTGGAACTTTTAGCTTGAAGCCTCCGTTGTAGGAGTAAAGAGGCGTTGAGCCTTCTAACAAACTCTAAACCAACAATTATCAACCAATATTAACCATCATCATCATCATGATCCGCTAAAATCAATCACCCTGCTACAAGTTCTAAAAAATGGATGAAAATGAACTGCAACTAGAATTCTGAATAGCTACAAGGATTTAAAGCTTCAAAAGGTTCCATTGATCATGGATTGATCAATAGAAACACTCAGTATCAACAGGAATTTAGTAATGAATGAAGTAGAATGAGATTGGAGTAAACTGAATTTTAAACTTTATTTATTGGAGGGAAAAGTGGTTACAAGTGATAACTAACTATCTAACTAACTCTTAGGTGTGTGTCAAGCACCTAAGAGTAGTTCTAACTAAAAGGGAAGTACTGGAATTGAGAGAGAAAAATAAAGTGTGTGTTTATCACACCTAATGTCTACTATCACAAATGAGCTAAACATGTCCTATTTATAGAGCTGAAGTGACAGTTAGTTGGAGTTGGTGACGTGTTATGCCCAATGACAAGCTGCCAGGTGTCCTCAATTAGTTAATTACAAGTAGCCGTTGATGGTCCAAATTAGGCTTTTCCAATTGAATGAATTAGAGTCTCTAATTGGATGATTAGTTGTATTCGTCTCATCATTTGGAGCAAGATTCATGTAGAACACTTTGTTTGAAATGCATTGTAGCTCAAGATTAGTTATGGGTTCATTTGTGTTTAAATGTGACATGTGGCATCATATGATTGGCTTTCTTTCTCTCACATGGATTGATATCCAAAGTGGATAAAATGATTATTGAGTGGCTTCCTCCTATTGGTTGATATTTGGTAAGTGGGAATTACTGTGTAGATTGAGTATTAATTGAAAGGCTGTGTTAGTGGCCAGCTGGCGCTTAGGTGGTGATCCGAGTGCCTCATTTCTTGGCCTCCCATTGGCTCTTGTATGTAACTTCAGATTAAGACCAAACTTGATGTAAACTTGACAATTTCAGCCCCTAAACTTTGGCAGATTCTTCATTTGAGCTCTAGTCTTCATTTCTTTGGCAAAACTAGTCCGTTGACCTTCATTCTTGATTATTTGAGCCCTTTGACTTGGGTGACTTGAGAGTTGACCAGGTTTGACTTTGATCTTGACTTTTCCAAAATTGCACTTTAGTCCTTCATCTTTTTAATATTGTCAAGATAGGTCTTTTATCTTCAAATGGCTTGTCATCTATCATCCTTCTTGTCTTATCTTCATAAATGACCTTGATTTCACTTGTTTGCTTCAAATTTGTATCCTTGTTACTTAAGCAAGCACAAACACAAAACATACCCATAATACTAGTTTATGGCATAAAAGTTAGGTATTTGCTATGTGTTTTAGGGTGATTTGTTGACTTATTAATATGAGATTTTGCTCATATCAACCAGCAACTTATCGTCTCCTTCCAAGAATACGTATTCGAGGTGAGGAGAAAGATCTTTCAATTCGAGGGTTGGTGGTTCCTCGATTGAAGATTTTGGTTCAATACTCATAACCTCCACCGGCGGAGGAAATGGAAAATCGTTTAGGAAATCCTTGATAATGTAGAAATCCTCATCGTCGTAGAGATCTTCGTTAGAAGTTCGAGGAACGTCGAATTCTTCCAAAGTGAAACCACCTCCTTCAAATGGAGTGAAAGATGGTTTCGAATTAGCAAGGATAGGATCGAGCATAGTGGGATTGCCACTATTTGCTTCATCAACAAAACCTAAAATTTCTTGTGAAAATTCCTCGCAAACGACATCGATTAAATCAACATGGTTTAAAGTCGCGATAGAATAAATATGGGAAAGTTTGGAGTTTTGTAGTGCGTCTATAACAAGTTCCTCGTCGTTGAAGCGTAAATTGATTTTTCGAGCATGCACATCAATGATCGCCTTCGACGTATCTAAAAATGAACGACCTAAAATGAGAGGAACTTGAGGATCCATGGGAATATCGTCTACGATAAAGTCAACCGGATCGTAGAACTTTCCCACTTTCACAGAAACGTCTTCGACCGTCCCACATGCGGGAATCGTAGAATGATTGGCCATCTTAGAAGACATTTTTGTAGGAGTAAGATTAGGAAGATTGAGCGACTTAAATATTTCAAGAGGCATCGAATTAATACTAGCCCCAAGATCGGCCAAGGCGTAGCATTCTTCCATATCTTGGATACCACACGGAATTAAAAATTTCCCGGGATCACCGACTTTTTGAGGTATGCGGTTAAGAAAAACCAATGAACAACTAGACAAATTTTGCAATTTCTCCTTATTCTTCAATATACTTTTAAAGTTGGCGGCAAATCGAGGCATCATAAGTAAAGCGTCAGCGAAATTTATGTTAAAATGTATATCACGAAACTATAAAAAGCTTAAAGTGATAATCGTTACGTTCTTGCAATTTTTCCTTATGACATCTCGATGGAAAAGGTCAGGGTGGTGTTGGGTAGGGCATAGGCATAGCCTTTGGAATCTCGGGTTCCAATGTTGGTAAAGGGTCGACCGTAGGTGTGGTTTAAGCGGTACTTCGTGGGATAGAAACGTGCTCCTTTTCGACCACAACCTCGGGTTCTTCCTCAATTTCCTCCTCCGTAGGAGCAATTGGTTGAGCAGTCGGCTCTTTAAAGGTCTTACCACTACGTGTGGTAATCACTTTCATCTCTCATTGGGTTTGAAATGGTGTTCCTAGGAAGACAACCCGAAGTAGAGGCTTTGTTCATCATAATAGCTTCTAAAAGTCTATTTTCTGATATTTCTCGTTCTTGCTTGTCTTGCTCTTTCTCAACCTTTTGATTTTTCTCCCACCTATGTAAAGTTTGTTCAATTTGATGTTGGACTTGTTCCATTTTTTGTTGATTTTGTTGGAGCCAAACCACATTTCCTTCCATTTTGTTACTATGAGTCTCAAAATTATTTCTTAGGTTTATCACGTCATTTTCCATGTTCGTGTACCTATCGTCATTAGCCTTAAAGTAACTCAAAATCTCATTTGGAATATCTTTTGAAAATGCATTTGAAAGCCCTTGATTGTTTTGAAAATCACGATTTGGATTTTGATTTTGCAATTGACTACTAGTCCCTTGATTCCCATTGTTGTAATTATTACCCTTGTAATTGTTTCTTTGATTTCCTTGGTAACCACCTTGATTGTTGCGATAGTTGTTAGCATTTTGATTGTTTTGGTTTGGTAGAAAACCCAGTGGAGTCAATTGATTGGTGCGGGTAACTTGACCGTTTTGGTAATAAGTTCTCGTGGCCGTGTAGGCGCTCAAATTGTTACCACCGGTGGTAATGCACTCGGAGAAATCATGAGCTCCACCACAATAAACACAAGAAACCTCAACCGCTTTAGCCGTAGCGGGTGTGGTTTGTTCACCAACTTTAAAATCTATTAACAATACATTAAGCTTATCGAACAATTTGTTTTCCAAATTAACCTCAATTCGTTGAGCATCAATGGTAGGTGACGATGAAGACGAAGCCACGTTAACACTCGGTGTGTTACGAGGGCTATAAACTTTGGACCTATTTTCAATGATTGTCAATGCTTCTTCGACCGTTTTACACAAAAAAAATTACCACCCGCGTCGGCATTAAGATAATCTCGTTCATGATCGTTCAATCCATTGTAAAACGTGTCGATTTGATGTATGTCGAAAAAACCGTAATGAGGACATTCATGTAACATTTCTTTAAACCTATTCCAAGCTGTTGAAAAACTCTCATTATATTGTTGTGAAAACTTTGAAATCTCGTTTTTCAAATGTGTAGTCTTAGAGGGCGGGACAAATTGATTTACAAACTTTGAAACGAGATCCTTCCACGTCAATATAGAATTGGGTGGCTCTTTCTCTAACCAAATTTTAGCGGGCCCTGCTAAGGAATCGGAAAAGCATCATCTTAATCGAGTCATTCGAGACATCCTTAAACTTGCAAGTCGACGTAAGACGGTTGAAATGGCGAATGTGGTTATGAGGGTTTTCCTTTTCGTCACCACGAAACTTGTTAGCTTGGATCACGGACAATAAACCCGTCTTAACCTCAAAATTCTCTGCAGGGATAGCGGGAATAAAAATCGCTTCTCCATAACCCTCGGTGGGTGCTTGAAGTAACTCCATCATAGTACGATCAGCCATGGTGACTTCTTGTGCTACAATGGGTTCGTCAATAGGAGATACTTCACTAGAAAGGGTTGGTGTTCCTTCCTTTCGGTTTTGACGTTTACGTGTACGTTTTGCTTTAGAGCGAGTTTGCATAAACGTAACGTAGAAAGTGGGGGTGAGCAAAGAAGATTCTTTTTGGTGTTTACGTTTTTCAATGTTTTTGTGCTTTTGATTGTTTTTAACTTTTTTGGATTTTCCTTGTGAATTACGTAGACTCAAATCTACAAATCTCTCCTCGAATCAATTTCTCGATTAAAGGAGCCTCAAGGAATGAAAACGATCACGTTGAGTGAACGCCTTCGATGAATTTAGAACGTTGGTGGAACGCCAAAACGTTCAAGAGGGTTTAATCTTTGAAAAAAAGAATATATATATATGATACGTACAAGCAAGCGGGGGAAACGAGGCGGCGCGAAGTACTTATGATCCTTTTTCCCTTAGGTCGTGAAATACAACCGCCTTATACCCACCTTATAGTTTGTGTTAATCAAAATTAAGCCTTTCGAAAGTAATTATCTATTTTGCCTTTTCATTTTGCTTTAGATTCGAATACAATAATTGAGTGATGAAATCCCAATTAAGGTTGTGTTTTCACGCTTTGGAGATAATGTGAATTTTTTGTGATATGTAATACAATATAGTAATATTTGTACACAAAAAAACGAAAACCAGTAATACGTATGATTAGAGTGCTAATCACGCAATTACTATTTATGGATAATATCAAAAACAATCAAATTTAACACAAACGCCTCCCCGGCAGCGGCGCCAAAATGATAGTCGTATGAATACGTTTTTTTAGGAAAACAACGTATGTATGGTAAGTATTAAGCGTACGTTTAGGAAAACGTAAACACTTATGACCCTTGTGTGAGTTCTTTCTCGAGGAGGATTAATGTGTGTGTTAAACTTGTTGATATTTGAGATTAATATTGATAAAAGAAAAAGGGGAAAAGAAAATGACGGATTACGGAAAAAATTACACTAAGACGAAAAACGGCGGATTCACGCAAAACTAGGTAAAAATGAAAATTACTCTAAAAATTCCCAAAAAATCAAAAAAAAATTCCTAAAAATATAACTAAGGTTTAAAATGACAAAAACTTCTTGAAACTTTTTAAATTAATTAATATTTAATCTTTAAATGCTAATTAAAGACCTAAAAATTAAATAAATTAACAAAATGCCCAAACAAAGATTTTTCACTTTGTAAACCTCAAAAATATTTTAATTAAGCTAAAAACTATTTTTCTAACTTTTAAAACGAATAAATCTATTAAAAATAATTAAAAACTAAAAACTAAATATTAAAATAATATTGAAAATCAAAAATTTATAAAAAATTCTAAAAACTTGCAAACTAGTATATTTTAAACTAATTAAACCAGAAATGAACTTGAATTACCCAAATACCCCTATTAGGCCCTCAAATGGGCCAAAACCCAAAACAGTCCGATAAGATGGGCTTTTTGGCCCAATAAGAAAAAGGTTTAAGCCCAAAAACTCAGTCTAGCTTAAAATTTGATTTTAAACAAAAAGTTTTAAAGGCCCAAAAGCTGAAAGTGGGCTTATCATAACTTAATAGTCACACATCTTATTCTTAATGGGCCAATAAGCCCATTAAGCTATAAGCTGATGCCATAAGCTGAAAATTGACACACATCCTTCTTTTGGGATAATAACGATATTTGTATAAAGAAATTTTGAAAAAGCACACTCAATATGCCAGAAATAAGCCAAGTAACTTCTCACAAAAGGACAAAATAGTCATATTTGAGATATAGACCACTTCAGGACTTGATTTAACTTGCAAAAGGTTATAAATCACTTAAGTAAGACTATTCAATCATAAAATTCCCGATAAGCAAAGCCAAATAAGCTAAATCAGTTGATAAGCACTTGTGAAAAAGATAAATGAATTCGTTTTCTAGTCAAACCCTAAAACCAAAAGCTGATAACTCCCCGATTAGCTAATGAGATGAGAAAAGTAAGATTGATTACAAAACTAAAGTTGTTGTTCACTGGAATAAGCTAGAATGGCTTATCAATAAGCTCGACAAAAATTAATTCTATTAGTGGGAACAATCAGTGGGAAAGGAGTTCCCACTGCTTGATTTAAGATTGCTCTTTTGAGCTTGTTTTAGTTGGTGTTTGGACAATCAAGGCACCCCTACAACCATTGAGTTTTAGGGAGTCACTAACAATAAAAAATAGCAACAATCAACAAGCCAAATGATACAATTAAATCAAAGATTGCTTAGATATGCAAGAACTAGGTCTAATGATTTCTATCTGATGTAGTTGACAAAATGGTGAACATTAAGCTATGAAATCTAACAAACTAGTAGGCAAAAATCCAAACCAAAACCATACAATCCTGATTTAACACAATAACTTACTGATGATCAAGTTTCACTTCTTAAAAACTTAAAAAAAAACTTGTTTTAGGCTGTGATGCAGTTTATTTCTTTTTATCACCAAGTATGCAATTTCACCTCACCAAACTTTAAAACGAGCACAATAATGACCATATTTTAAGCAAAGACACATTGCATAACCTTTACTTGCTAATCAATTTATACCAACGCATGCACAAATTGCAAATCCAAACACCTTGTATGACTAATAAGCAAATTATTCAAAGACTTTTTGAGATCCAATATTTCAAAACACAAGTATCTAATTTAATCGAACTTCAAATACCCTAAGTGAACCAAAAATACTAAACATCACTTATCAGAAAACCACATAGCAGATTCAAGTACCAAGCATTTTTCAAGAAAATTTAAGAAGAGAAAAAAGAAAATAGATACCTCCTCCCAGTGGCCTCCTAGGGGAGGTCAGATAAGCTCCCCTAAGCTTGACCAACAACTAGGTCAAGCTAGGGGTATCTTAGATGAAATCAGATGGCAACCAAGACTACAACAGTCAAGGTTGTACCACTTGGTTGATATGGCTGTTGTGAGACAAAGAAGAGCAAACAACCCTCAATCCTTAGTGATCCAACACCACAAGCTACCAGCTTATGGTGAGAGTAACATAGAATTCAGGGGGTTAGAACAAGTAACAGATTAAGCAAGTAAGTAAAATAGGTAAACAGATTTTTTCTCCAAGGATTTTTAGTCCCCACAACTTGAGCTTTCCCAAGCCCAAGATCTCACTTCACCTTGATAACTTCTTATCAGGGTGATATGATCAATCTACGGTCTAAGAACTCTCGATGCTTGAACAAGAAACCTTGGGACAAATCAAAGATTTGAAACACTTTTTGAAACAGAAATGCCTATAACTTAAAACAATTTTCAAAACGAATTGAAAGCAGATAAATGAGAGTAATAACAATAATAATGAAAGGAATTTGGATTTCTTTTGTCAACAAACAACACTTCACTTTTCATTAATAAAAAGGAGATTTACAATGTTGTGACCAAATTCAGAAAAAACCAAGAACAAACTTAATGAATGAAACCTAATGCCTTATATAGGCTTACAAGAGTCTAAAAACTAATAAACCTTAATTGTAAAACCCGCATGCTTTTACCATGAATAGTACCCTTTAGATCGTACGTACATTATTAGAACTTTCCTTTTATAGCACGTTATGTTTCACGTATAAGAATTACAAGTATTATGTACGTGTTAGAACACGATAAGTATTTATTACGTATGAACACACGATAATTATTCCAATAATAATTATAATCACGAACATGCGATCATGAAATCATGAACGTAATTTAATCACGAGCTAATATTATTTACTTATATATATTTATTACGAACACGAATAAATATATTAAGTCACTATCAATAATTTATTAGAACACGTAAAACACGAACACGATAAAACACGAGAACACACTATATAATTTAGACACGAGAAAAGTACGGGTTACCCTATGTGGGGCCCCTACCCGCGGCTATAACAAGAACATGGGCTTAGCCCATGCAAAATTAACTAACTAGGGGGTTAAGGTAAAAACATGTTTCACTTTTCACAAAATCAAGAAAATAATTAAATCCCTAAAAGTTTTCCTCCTTCTCCTTTATCCTCTTGGCCTCCGGTTATACAACACCAAAAAGGGGTGTTCGGGTTGATTTTGATCTTTGAAATCTTACAAGGATTCTTTTGTGTTCATCCTTATTTGATCCATGTATTCGATATAGCTTTTAACCCTTTTCTCTTATGTTTTGATTTTGATAATCACATAAAATCATAATGTTTTTAATGAAACTAATTAAAAACAATTATTTTAAACATGTTAATAATCATGGGGTAAATCAAACAAGGGTTTTAGGGGTGTTTTGTTTCTAGCCGACGCCTAACCGAGCCCTTAAGGGGTCTCGGCTTGGCTTATGTAACACCACTGAGACCATATGGTCTCCGATTGGTGGTGGTGGTCCCACGGCAGCAGCAAAACCAATGGGACACCCGACGTGGTTCGAGTTATGATGATAGTTACGGGCCCGGTTCATGGTTTTTAGTCACGGGTCCGGTTCATGAATCATTATTTTCAAGTTTATGATTTTTACTAGTTATGTTTTAGACTTAAATTAAATTAATAAATCATGACATGATTAATTTAATGTACATGACTTAGGTTATAAATTTAATTATTAGTTCATGAATTTTAACCTATGTATTTATATTTATTAGACTTTATAATTAATTAATTATTTAAAACCATGACTACAATTAATTAATTAACATGACTTAGGTTATATTATTAATAGTTAATAATACATGTTTTAACCTAAGTATTTTACCTTTATTTAATTAAAATCATGTTATATTTAATTAAATACTTTTAACCTATAGTTTATTTAATTTACATGTAATAGTTAATAAACTATACTTTATAATCACATGACTTAGAATAATAATCAGAAAAACACTTAAGCTTATATAATTAGCTTATTTAACCAGCTTATATCTATTTATGGAAACTTTCTATTTTTAGAAACTTATCTATTTTAAGCAGTAATTCTATTTTTGGAAACTTTCTATTTTTGGAAACTTTCTATTTTTGGAAACTTTTTATTTTTGGAAACTTTCTATTTTTGGAAACTTTCTATTTTTGGTAACTTTCTATTTTTGGAAACTTTCTATTATAGGAAACCTGCTATTTTTAGAAAGTTACTTATTATTACACAAAAAGTATAATAATACATGAAATACAAGTAATACTTAATCAGAATTGACAGAATATACGATAAACACGGTATAAAGCTTAAAACAGTAGAACATGACATGAACATATAAAACAAGCTAAGACATGATATAAAACCAGTTACGTATTTAGTAATCAGATACTTATACACATATGTATTTATGTAGCGTTAGTGATACCGAAGTAGGACTTCCTTCCGTTCGTCTTCTTCGTTCACTAGACATGAGGTACGGATTACCGTCCTGTCAGTATGGACATTCTTTCCTTATTAGGATTCCCCGTATGCAGCCAACTGTTTTCCCATAGTATTAGTTTATATGTTTGATTGCTTATGTTTAATTAGAATACCTAAAGCCATATGCATGCATGACCAGTTTCACCTAGTTATGGAGGTACCATAACCATAACACTAGAGGCACTGGTGTTATGACTTCCCCACGGCGGAGTGATTGCTCGTGGCGTCCCTTCATCTTTTGGACATATTATTATATTTATCATGTGGGGCGTATGGGTGCATCCTGGTTACATGTTTTTCAGCTGATTACTCAGTATGAATGTGATGTGTGCCTTGCATCCTTCACAAGGAGCTGATCCCTCCTACCCAAAAACCAGTATATTAAATTAGATGCAGCCCCTCTAATTTGCATGACGAGGTCACCCCTCCAAGTATTCATGCACGTTGATTTTCATGACCTATATTGGCTAATGGTAAAATATGTTAAACAATTTTTACAAGATAAACATAAGGCTTTTCAAACTATAAAACCAGTTTTACTAAGACTTAACCGGGTTATCCAGGACTTAGTTTCTTCCGTTGTTGTATGCTTTTATGCTTATATTATTCATGCTTTATTTGTACATCCGTGCACTGAGCGTATTGCTCAGCCGTTTTCCTTTTCATGTTCCCAAAACGGCAGGTACTCAGGGACGCTCGTAGACTTTAAGCGTATGTGCATATGGACTGGAATCTTTCTAGCCTTTCTTTACTTTATGCATTATCTATACTTTGATACTCTTTCCATGGACATTGTTAGTCCTTTCATTTATAGTACTTATGTTTGTGTGTGATGAGCTTTACTTTTGGACTACCGATGTTTGATTCCGGTATTTCCTTTTATGGTCATGTAATGTTTAAGATATTTATCCTTGTATGCTTTGATGACACGCCATAATTACGCGTGACATTCCATTTATCAAAATGGGGTGTTTCAGTTATGGTATCAGTGCTAAGGTTTCGACCAGTAGGCTCTCAAACCATGACCTGTGATTAGTGGGTAGTCACTATGGTCTTTCTAGAACTGACAGTCGGTTTTTATGCATTCATCATTTTCATGCATACATATATATGTCATTGTCGCAGGTTTATGACTAAGTAATGGTTGGTACAGGACTGGCCCTATTTAGTCGCATGTGTTTTATCGAAACTTTTAAACTTGGGACCGACCCATAGGTGTCCCCTCGCCATGTCTTTTATTTTGGGTGAACTGACCATAGGCGTTCACTCTCGAGCATACAAAAGTTTTCATAAAACTGTATCATGCATTCATGTACAAATTTTCTTGCATAAAATTTTTCTCTTGATTTATTGGTATAAATTTTTTTCATGTATATATATTTTATGTTTTGATCAGTTTAATCATGTATTTTATGTTATTCTGTCATATGGTTCTCACACTTGAGCAGGAACAACTCAATGCAGCAATCCAAGTTGCAATGCAAGATTTGCTTCCTCAACTGAGGAATGACATCTGGGCTTAGGTTCAGGATGCCAACAATCAGCAGCAAAACCAAGCACCTCCTCCTCCTCCTCCTCCAGTGACATTGGCAATATGGTTGGAGAGATTCAACAAGATCCGTCCTCGAGCTTTCGAGAGAACAGATAGCCCCAGTGAAGCTGAAAACTGGTTGGCTCACATCAAGAAGATCTTCGATGCTATGGGTTGTGACCCCGTGTTCAAGGCGAGGTTGGCATGTTACCGGTTCAAAGGCGATGTGTTAAATTGGTGGTTAGCATTGAAGCAGTCTGAGGGAGGTGATAATTGGGTGGCTGGTTTGACATGGACTCAGTTCAGAGATAGAGTGATGGAGCAGTTCTTTCCCAAGGCCGAGCAAGACAAGCTAAAGAGAGAGTACCATGGGATCCGACAGAGAGCTAGGGAGAATAGCAACGAGTTCATGCAGCGCTTTCTTCGCTTAGCTGGTTTCCTTGGTGCAGCGGCAGGTACTCCTGAAGAGCAGGCACACCACTTTAGGTGGGCTCTTCGCACATCGGTCGCGAACAATCTGGTGTGTGCTACGTTCAACATGGTAGCACAAGTGGCCGATGCAGCACGTAAGCTGGAGATGCTACATGAGAGAGATGAGTTCAGGGAAGCAGAGAAACCTGATAAGAGGTAAACATTCGTAATCAAGCGGTGAACAATCCGTATTCTTCCTATAAATGTCAAATATTTCATCTCTTAAATTGTATCTTCCAGGCAGAAGACTGGGGACCGGTCTCAGCCGGCTACTCAACAGCAGCCTAATCAGCCCAAGGGAAACGGTCATACTAACGACCGTTCTGCTACGGATAGGCGTGGCGGTAATGATAATTACCGTAACAACGCTGGACACTCCAACGACAACAGGTCCTAATACATACGCATTTTCTTATGATTTCATGTTATAACTCATAATTCTGACACTTTAGCAAATCTTCTACTAGGAACCATGGAAACGGTAGGGACCAGAACCAGAGAGGTTCACAACCTAGCCGTCCAGCTATCACTGGTATTCAATCTTACGATTATCTGCATTGCCCTTGTACCCTATTATCATGTCTCATGTATAATGATTATCAGGTTCTCAGCCAGCCAGAGCACCTGCTGGAGGATATACTCATCCTATTTGCTCTACTTGCCACCATAGGCACCCAGGGCCATGTCGTCGCGACAGTGACGCATGCTTCAAGTGTGGCCTTCCTGACCATCACATGAAGGACTGACGTAAGGGCGAAATGGAGGGCACATCAGGACATGCTGATACCAAGCCGCCTCCTACCACTGGACGCGTCTACACGACGTCTCGCGATCAGGCCAACAAGTCTACAGGTACCATCACTAGAATCTTGTATATGTATGGTCAAGCTGCATGTGTTCTATTTGATACGGGTGCTACTCACTCGGTCATTTCTACTGCTTATGCCAAGAACATTAGGATACTCCCTATGCCACTAGATAATAGACTCAGTATTTCCACGCCTTTGATGGACTCTGTATTAATAACCCATGTATACAAGAGTCTTCCCCTAGAGTTTGACGATAAGGTTCGTCCTGTTGACGCACTTCCGCTCGACATGAATGAGTTTGACATGATTTTGAGCATGGATTGGCTATCCAAGCATCATGCTACCATATACTGCCATTCATATCGAGTCATCTTCGGTGATGTTAATGCACCAGAGTACATTCACAACGGGTTCGTACCTGGAAGGTCTGTACAAATCATATCTACCCTACAAGCACGTGCACTACTGTCATATGGCTGTGAGGGTTATCTAGCTACGGTTCATGACATGGATGCTGAATCCCCATCAATTCAGGATCAGCCGATAGTGTCAGAATTCCAAGATGTATTTCCAGAAGGACTTCCGGGCATACCACCTGCACGAGAAGTGGAATTCAATATCGAGCTCATCCCTAGAGCTGAGCCGATTTCCAAGGCTCCTTATTGCATGGCTCCCATAGAGTTAAAGGAGCTGAAGGATCAACTGCAAGAACTTCTAGAACGAGGTTTCATTCGAGCGAGCGCATCTCCATAGGGCGCACCGGTCTTATTTGTTAAGAAGAAGGACAACAGTATGCGTCTTTGAATAGACTATTGCGAGCTCAACAAGATTACTATCAGGAATAGGTATCCACTGCCACGTATAGACGATCTGTTTGACCAACTCCAAGGGAGCCAAACACTTCTCCAAGATTTATCTTAGGTCAGGCTATCATCAACTACGGGTTAAGGAGTAGGACATCGCCAAGACTGCTTTCCGTAGACGCTATGGCCACTACGAATTTGTAGTCACGCCATTTGGCCTAACCAATGCTCCAGCAGTGTTCATGGATTTGATGAACAAAATCTTCCATGAATTTCTGGACAAGTTCGTCATTGTCTTCATCGATGACATCCTGATTTTCTCAAAGTCCAAGGAGGAACACGAAGACCATCTTCGTACAGTACTACAGATTCTTCGCCAGAAGCAGTTGTATGCTAAATTCTCCAAGTGTGAGTTCTGGTTAGATAAAGTGGCATTCTTAGGTCACATTGTATCAGTAGAAGGAATCACTATGGATCCAGCAAAGGTTGAGGCTATTAATAAGTGGCCAAGGCCGACATCAGCGACTGAAGTCCGCAGTTTCCTAGGCTTAACTGGCTATTACCATAGGTTCGTGGAGAACTTTTCTCGCCTAGCACTACCATTGACCAAACTGATGCGGAAAGGGGAGAAATTCGTCTAGACTGAAGAACGAGAGAAGAGCTTTGAAGACCTAAAGCAGAAGTTAGTATCTGCACCTATTCTTACTCTCCCATCTGGTACGGGTGGATTTCAAATCTATAGTGATGCATCGGGGAAGGGACTTGGTTGTGTTCTCATGCAACATGGGAAAGTGATCCCGTACGCTTCACGGCAGCTTAAGCCTTATGAAGAGAATTACCGTACGCATGACTTGGAACTTGCTGCAGTTGTGTTTGCATTGAAGATATGGAGGCACTACTTATATGGAGAATCATGTGACATTTTCACGGACCACAAGAGCTTGAAGTATATATTCACTCAGCGTGAATTGAACATGAGGCAAAGGAGATGGTTAGATCTGTTGAAGGATTATGACATTAATCTACAGTATCATCCCGGAATGATCAACGGCATTAAAATTGAGGAAGAAATCATAAGAGACTTGGAGCGACTAGACATAGAGATCATGGTACGTGGACAGCATGGTTATTGGGCTAATCTTAGAGTAGAACCCGAGTTACTCTCTAAGATCAAGGAAGCTCAGAAAGATGATGGAGAAATATGGGTAATAATTTAGAATTTGGAGAAGCAGACGGAATTCAGAGTAGATGCAGATGGTATCTTATGGCAGGGCACGAGACTTTGTGTTCCTGATGATCAAGAACTCCGGGAAGCATTGTTAGCTGAAGCTCATAGCTCCCCATTCTCTATACATCCTGGTTCGACTAAGATGTACCATGACATCAAGCAGTACTTTTGGTGGAGTGGTATGAAACAGGATGTTGCCACTTACGTCTCCAAATGACTTACCTGCCAGCAGGTTAAGATCGAGCATCAGCAATCTGGCGATCTCCTTCAACCGTTAGATATTCCAGAGTGGAAGTGGGACAAAATCACCGTGGATTTTGTTACTGGTCATCCGCCAACAAAGAGGAAGCACGATGAAATTTGGGTTATCGTAGATCGACTTACCAAATCAGCTCATTTCTTACCAATCCGCAAGGAAGATTCGGTCAGTAAACTCGCTGATACGTATAGAAGAGAGATCATGAGACTCCACGGTGCTCCATCCAGCATCGTCTCAGACAGAGATCCTCGATAAACTTCGCGATTTTGGAAGAGTCTGCAGAAAGCTTGGGGTACACAACTTAAGCTTAGCACGGATTTTCATCCTCAAACAGACGGGCAGTCGGAGCGAACGATTCAGACATTGGAAGACATGTTGAGGTTATGTGCGTTGGAATGGACGGGTGATTGGGACGATTATATCTGTTTGGTGGAGTTTGCATATAACAACAGTTGGCACGCAAGTATCAAGTGTGCTCCTTTCGAGATGTTGTATGGTAGAAAGTGTCGCACTCCAATCTGCTGGGATCAGGTTGGTGAGCGAACACTTGAAGGACCAGAGATTATAGAAATGACTAATGAGAGGGTCGCAGTAGCCAAGCAGAAACTTCAAGAAGCACGGTCACGGCAGAAGAGCTACGCAGACAAGCATCGTAGGGACATACATTTTAACGTAGGAGATCACGGCTTTCTTAAGGTTTTGCCGACACGTGGTGTTAGACGCTTCGGGGTTAAAGGGAAGCTCAGTCCTCTTTTCATCGGACCGTTTGATATCATTGAACGAGTCGGTGAAGTATCTTACCGTTTAGCGTTACCTCCGCAACTTTCGCATGTACACAATGTGTTTCATGTGTCCTTACTCAAAGGCTACCAGTATCATCCCCTTCACATGGTTCAGTATCCACTGGAACAAATACGTGAAAATCTCACTTGTATAGAAGAACCCGAACGAGTTCTTGACAGACAAGAACGAGTCATCAGAAGGAAGACGATTCTATTCGTCAAAATCCTTTGGAGGGATCATACCGAGCGGGAAGCCACTTGGGAAACAGAGGAGTCTATCCGGGCTTCTTACCCTCATTTCATATTTTGAATTCGGGTATGTTCTTCTTTTCCAGTTTACTTTATCTATAATTCGGGGACGAATTATTCTTTTTAGGGGGGAAGAGTTGTAAAACCCGCATGCTTTTACCATGAATAGTACCCTTTAGATCGTACGTACATGATTAGAACTTTCCTTTTATAGCACGTTACGTTTCACGTATAAGAATTGCAAGTATTATGTACGTGTTAGAACACGATAAGTATTTATTACTTATGAACACACGATAATTATTCCAATAATAATTATAATCACGAACATGCGATCATGAAATCATGAACGTAATTTAATCACGAGCTAATATTATTTACGTATATATATATTTATTACGAACACGAATAAATATATTAAGTCACGATAAATAATTAAATAGAACACATAAAACACGAACACGATAAAACACGAGAACACACTGTATAATTTAGACACCAGAAAAGTACGGGTTACCCCATGTGGGGCCCCTACCCGCGGCTACAACAAGAACATGGGCTTAGCCCATGCAAAATTAACTAACTAGGGGGTTAAGGTAAAAACATGTTTCACTTTTCACAAAATCAAGAAAATAATTAAAACCCTAAAAGTTTTCCTCCTTCTCCTTTTTCCTCTTGGCCTCCGGTTATACAACACCAAAAAGGGGTGTTCGGGTTGATTTTGATCTTGGATATCTTACAAGGATTCGTGTATGTTCATCCTTATTTGATCTACGTATTCGGTATAGCATTTAAACCTTTTCTCTTATGTTTTGATTTTGATAATTACATAAAATCATAAGATTTTTAATGAAACTAATTAAAAACAATTATTTTAAACATGTTAATGATCATGGGGTAAATCAAGCAAGGGTTTTAGGGGTGTTTTGTTTTTAGCCGACGCCTAACCGAGCCCTTAAGGGGTCTCGGCTTGGCTTATGTAACACCACCGAGACCATATGGTCTTGGTATGGTGGTGGTGGTCCCACGACAACAGCAAAACCAAGGGGAAACCCGACGTGGTTCGGATTATGATGATAGTTACGGGTCTGGTTCATTTAGTCACGAGTTCGGTTCATGAATCATTATTTTCAAGTTTATGATTTTCACTAGTTATGTTTTAGACTTAAATTAAATTAATAAAACATGACATGATTAATTTAATGTACATCACTTAGGTTATGAATTTAATTATTAGTTCATGAATTTTAACCTAAGTATTTATATTTATTAGACTTTATAATTATTAATTATTTAAAACCATGACTACAATTAATTAATTAACATGACTTAGGTTATATTATTAATAGTTAATAATACATGTTTTAACCTAAGTATTTTACCTTTATTTAATTAAAATCATGTTATATTTAATTAAATACTTTTAACCTATAGTTTATTTAATTTACATGTAATAGTTAATAAACTATACTTTATAATCACATGACTTAGAATAATAATCAGAAAAACATTTAAGCTTATATAATTAGCTTATTTAACCAGCTTATATCTATTTATGGAAACTTTGTATTTTTAGAAACTTATCTATTTTAAGCAGTAATTCTATTTTTGGAAACTTTCTATTTTTGGAAACTTTCTATTTTTGGAAACTTTCTATTTTTGGAAACTTTCTATTTTTGGAAACTTTCTATTATAGGAAACCTGCTACTTTTAGAAAGTTACTTATTATTACACAAAAAGTATAATAATACATGAAATACAAGTAATACTTAATCAGAATAGATAGAATATACGATAAACACGGTATAAAGCTTAAAACAGTAGAACATGACATGAACATATAAAACAAGCAAAGACATGATATAAAACCAGTTACGTATTTAGTAATCAGATACTGTAACACCCCATTTTGATAATGGAATGTCACGCGTAATTATGGCGTATCATCAAAGCATACAAGGATAAATGTATAAAACATTACATGACCATAGGGATAACCGGAATCAAACATCGGTTCCCAAACATAAGCCCAAAACATAATAAAGCAAAAGAAATGAATGAAAGGCTAAACAAGCATAAGCAAATGAAGGCAAAAAGGAAATGAAGTCTCTAGCAGCTTCCATCCTATGCACGTCCCCCAAATGCTCGAGTCTTTCCTAGAGTACCTGCCGTTTTGGGACATGGAAAGGAAAGTAACGGCTGAGCAAAACGCTCAGTGCACGGATATAGACATAGTATAAGTGACTAAAACATAATAGAGACTTAATAGCAGTGGAAATGTATAAGTCCTAGAAAACCTGGAACATGTTCATAAAACTGGTTTAATATTTGAAAAGCCTTATGTTTATCTTATGAAAACTGTTTAACATATTTTACCATTAGCCAATATAGGTCATGAAAATCCACCGTGTATGAATACTTGGAGGGGTGACCTCATCATGCAAATGAGAGGGGCTACCTCTAATTTAATATACTGGTTTTGGGTAGGAGGGATCAGCTCCTTGTGAAGGATGCAAGGCACACACCACATTCGCCATGAAATCATGACTAAAAACATGTAACTAGGATGCACCCATACGCCCCACATGATAAATATAATATAAATGGCCAAAAGCTGAAGGGACGCCACGAGCAATCACTCCACCGTGGTGAAGTCATAACATCAGTGCCTCCAATGTTATGGTTATGGTACCTCCATAACTAGGTGAAACTGGTCATGTATGTATATGGCTTTAGGTATTCTAATTAAACATAAACAATTCAAAAACATATAAAACAATTACTGGGAAAACAGTTGGCTGCATACGGGGAATCCTAATAAGGAAAGAATGTCCATACTGAAAGGACGGGAATCCGTACCTTATGTCCAGTGAACGAAGAAGATGAACTGAGAGGAATCCTACTTCCGAATCACTAGTGCTACATAAATACATACATGAATAAGTATCTGCTTACTAAATACGTAGCTGGTTTTATATCATGTCTTAGCTTATTTTATGTGTTCTTACCATGTTTTACTGTTTTAAAGCCTTAAACCGTGTTTATCTTATATTCTGTTTAATCTGATTAAGTATTTATGGTATTTCATGTGTTATTATACTTACTGTGTAATAATAAGTAACTTTTCAAAAATAGCAGGTTTCCTAAAATAGAAAGTTTCCGATAACAGAAAGTTTCCAAAAATAGAAAGTTACCAAAAATAGAAAGTTTCCAAAAATAAAAAGTTTCCAAAAATAGAAAGTTTCCAAAAATAGAAAGTTTCCAAAAATAGAAAGTTTCCAAAAATAGAATTACTGCTTAAAATAGATAAGTTTCTAAAAATAGAAAGTTTCCATAAATAGATTAGCTGCCTTATTTAAATAAGTTTCCATAAACAGATTAGCTGCCTGAAATAAATAAGTTTCTAAAAATAGAAAGTTTCCATAAATAGATTACCTATCTTATTTAAATAAGTTTCTAAAAATAGAACGTTTCCATAATTAGATATAAGCTGGTTAAATAAGCTAAGTATATAAGCCTAAGTGTTTTCATGATTATTTTCTAAGTCATATGATATAATGTATAGTTTATTAATTATTTCATGTAATTAAAATAAACTAAAGGTTAAAATATTTAATTAAAGTATATCATGTTTTTTATTAAATAAAGTTAAATACTTAGGTTAAAACATGTATTATTATTTATTAATAATATAGCCTAAGTCATGTTAATTAATTAATTATAACCATGGTTTTTAAATAATTAATTAATTATAAGTCTAGAAAATATTAAATACTTAGGTTAATAATTCTATGATTCTAATAATTAAATTATAACCAAAGTCTTGTTTATTAAATTAATCATGTCATATTTATTAATTTAATGTTAACATATGATTATAAAAAAATAATCTTAAAATAAACCGTGAACCGGATCTTGACTAGAAACCATGAACCGGACCCGTAATCACCACCATACCCCGAACCAAGGTCGGGGTATCCCTTGTTTGCTGCTGCCGTGGGACCCACACCACCAAACCGAGACCTTGAGGTCTCGGTGGTGGTCCATGTGCCAAGCCGAGACCCCTTAGGGGTTCGGTTTAGGTGTCGGCTAGACAAACACCCCTAAAAACCCTTGTTTTGATCTACCCCATAATCATAAACATGTTAGATCTATGTTTTTAATTAGGTTTTTAAAAACATCATGTTCTTATTTAATTTATAAATCTAAAACAAAAGAAAAAGGATTAAAAAGGTATACCGAATACGTAGATCGATCAAGGATGAACAAACACGAACACTTGCACCAAAAACCAAGATCAAAATCAAACAAACACCACTCCATGGTGTTTTATGGGTGGCTGATGAGATGGCATTTATACATGATCTCATCGTTCTTTTCGGGCTTTAAATGCACAAAAATGTCATTAAATACCATATATATGCTTGTGTTTGTTTACTTGTGTATTTTAGGTATGGATATCGTGAAAAAGACAAAAGATCACAAGTTACAAGGAAAAACGGACACGAGAAACGAAGCCGTACAAAGAACCGGGCCCTAATCATGGAAATCTCAACAAATACCCTTGAAGACTTGAAGACAAACAAGATTGATCCTCATTCATTGAAGAAATGACACTTAAAACCCTTGTATATTCATAATTACAAGTTTGGTCCCTTAAGTTTGTCAAAATTACACAAAAGGTCCTTCAACTTTGAAGAAATGGCAAGATTAGTCCCTCAACAAATCAAAATTGCCAATAATGGTCCCTCATCAAGTTAAAAATACAATGAAGACCTTTTAAGATCAACATTGTCCAAGATCTGTCCTTCAAATATGCAAAAAGTCCAAAATTAACCCTTAAAACCCTTTTTGGAAAGTTTGTGCCAAAAATTACAAGTAATGAAACGTTGATACAAAGGAAATGGGCGCTGATGGGTTTTTAAACACAAAAGACAAAAGAAAGAAAGAACAAGGGGCAAACTTGTGCATTTGAAACATTTGAAACGAAAATGCGCCAAACACATAACATTCACCCATTTTCGGATCAAAACTTGTCACTATTCACTTTTACCAGCCCAGAATTTACACCAACTTAAACAAAGGGTAAATCTAAATTAACCTAATCCACACTTGATTCGCATGTGCAGAAACAAATCCCACACACAAAACCCTCACTCCCACTACTCCTTGGACCCCACACTCAACATTCTCAGCCAATGAAAACACAACTTGGCCTCCAAGCAAAATGACGTGGCCAAATCAACAGCCAAGGATCATTGCTTCATATCAAAGCTGAAATGAACGTCCAAGATGAATTTGAACAGCTCATTCCACCAAAACGTCTAGAAGGACTTAGGGCATTTAGGGAATTTCACTTCTAGGGTTTGTGAATAGTGTTTAGCCAGGCATTTGCCTATAAAAGGAGACCTCAACATGTGAGAGTCCCTTTGTTCCAGTTTTAGGCTATTAATCTTTGTAATTCCTTTTTAAGCTTAATAAAATTTCAATTTCTGAAATTTGAAATCTCTTTTTGATTTAGTTAAAAGTTTGGTGTTTGAGTAGCCTAATTCTGAGTTCCATTTGATTGTTAAGGCCTACCTTAATCTTGTGGTTAAGGCACGTCTTGTTTCATTAGGTTTTTAAGGTTTGAAAACCTTGAAATCCTAGGTTCTGTTTTGGCTTATTTTGTGTACTAACCCTTAGCCTTAAGCCTTGAGTTCTTTCAAGCTTGTTGACACCAAGCCTGAGAAGGATTCTAAGCCTTTGGTTGAGTTTGTTTGCTGCTTGTGTTGAAGATATAAAGTCCTTGAGGTTCTACTTTGAACCATCAACCAAGGCTGTTTGCATCTCCTTCATTGAAGTACCTTGGTCTTGTTCTAGTTGTTGAACAAGGTCCAAGGAGCATAGCTGGCCTTCCTAGGATGTTGTGGAAGGCAGGTATAATCCCTTGTTAAGATTCCACTCAAAATTTCATGTTTATGACTGATTTTGATTTGGTGTTTTGATTTTGAGTGTTGGTGTTTGTGCTGTTGATTTTTGAGTTTGATTGTGTTAGTTGCTTTTGTTTAAGTGTTTTTGATCATTAAAATCAGTAGGTTATTAGAAGAAATCACAAGTTTCTTTGTTAAGTGCTTGATTAAGGGTTGTTTGGGACTACTGGTTATCAAGGCCTTGTGGCCTTGTGCCCTTGGTTCTTAGGGTTTGGGTGGTCTAAACAAGTCATAATACACAAGTTTTTGCCATTGGTTCACTTTCTGAAAGTTTGAAAAAAGGATTCTAAGTTTTACAAACATCTGATAAAATTGGTTTTGAATTTGGTCAAACACATCAGATCCAATAACTTCTTTGTTAGTTGGATCTAAGGTCTGAAATTTGGTTTGGGAATAGTTTGGGTGATAAGCTATCTATTGGTTATCTGCTTGTTGAATTTGGTGGCTTATTGTGGTTTTTATAGCTTATCAAAGTCTGCTGAAGTGGTCATTTGCATCAGCAAAGTGACCACCTCATTTGGTGTTGCATTGTGATTTCTAGCATTAGGATTGTTGTATTGTTGCTTGGATCGTATTTGTATGCTGCTTGTGAGAATATTTTGGCTATTTGGATTGCTTTGTTCATAGCTTATAAGCCCACTGGCTTATTGGCTTATTTGTGCCAAAACACATCAAGTTTACCCAACTGGTAAGCCTTGATCCACAAGGTTTGCACTCAAACCTTGACCAGCAGGGTGAAAAACAAGTCCTTACACTTCATTAAGTCTGTCAACGCCTACTTTGTTCCTGTCAGCGTTTGATTTCAACTTGTCAGCGTTTGACTTTTGGTCAAACTTGGTTTTCAAGCTTATTGAATCTGTTTTGCTTATTGGTACATGCAACAACTTATCTTTTGTAATAGAAATCATTTTTCTCAGCTTAATATCAAATCTGGAAGGTTACACGTCTTTTGGTTAAGCTTTTGCTAGAAAACTAGCTTATTTGGCTTTTTCAGCCAGCTTATCTGTTCTTACAGCTTATTCTACTTGGCTTTTTGTGATTTTCTTGATTGATTATTCTTAGTTAAGCTATTTGTGAGCTTTTGCAACAAACTAGAGCTTCTGAGGTTCCTTATTTCTCAATCCCGACTATTTTGTCGTTTTGTGAAATAATACATTGCTTATTTCTGGCTTATTTAGTGAGCTTTTTGGAAACTTCTTTTGACAGATCTCTTAAGCATCCTAAAAGAGGGTTGTGTGTCAAATTAGAGCTTATGGCATTTGCTTATGGCTTAATGGGCTGAAAAGCCCAATAAGAATAAGCTTTGTGTTCAATAAGCTGTGATAAGCTCACATTCAGCTTTTGGGCCTTTAGAATTTTGTTCTTAGAATTGAATTTTAAGTCAGATAGGGCTTTTCCAAGTCAATTGGGCTAAGTTTGACTTTTTGGGCCCAAAAACCCATTTGTGTTGACTGAATTTGGATTTGGCCCATTAGGGGTATTTTGGTAATTTCATTTTGATTTTCTGATTATTTAGGTTAAAATAAACTAGTTTGCAAATTTTTAGAATTTTTTATAATTTTTGGATTTTTAATATTATTTTAATATTAGTTTATTATTATTTTTAAAATTTCACATTTTCCAACTTTTTACATTTTTCTTAGGTTTAATACATTAAAATAGGAATTTAGCAACTTTTAGAATAATTATATCACTTTTAGATTAATTTTTATAATTATTTTAAGTTTTAATAGTTTTTAAATCATTTTAAATAGTTTTTATTAGTTTTAAAATTTCTAAAAATAGTTTTTAATCTTTTTAGGTCATTTTAAAGTTTTACCAATTGAAATATCTTTATTTGGGCTTTTTGATAATTTATTTGATTTTTAGGGCTTTATTAGCATTTAAAAATTGAATATTTAATTATTTAAAAGGTTTGAAAAAGTTTTGATCATTGGTAAACTCTTCGTTTATTATTTTTTGATTTTTGGTGAATTTTTAGTAATTTTTTAGAATTTATTTTTATTTTTGTGATTTTTAAGGTTCTACGTCTTAACTTTCTAATAGTGATCTTTCTTGGTAATTTTTATTTTTACGTCTTCGTCATCTTCTTTTCTCATCACCTTTCTAAACCAATCATTAATCACAAACATTTAACAAATTTCTCACACACATATACCTCCTTGGGAAACGAACTTTCACACCATTAAGGGTCATTAACATTTGATTTTTCCTAAAGTCATTTGTTTGATACTTACCACTTTTACGTCTTTTTCCTAAAAGGTCGTAATTTACCACAATCAATTTTTGGTGGCCCATGCAGGTCAAAATTAAGCCAAATTTGGATTAGCTTTCATTAAGACTATATCAATTCAAAGTTTTGGGTTTTCAAGCCACCTATAGGATCTTGCACTTTCTTGGACTTTTTCAAGTTTAGAGAATGCATTTTATAGTTCCCTTGATAAGTGACTTTCTAGAATCAATTATAGGAACTTGCGAAAAGTTCTTGTTCTTAACCCATATGAATTATGACTTTCGCGTTTTAAAGCTCCCTATATAAAAGTCTAGCAAAACTTGAATTGAGCGGGTTAAGGAATGCAAATGGCTCCAAATGCCCATCAAGTCAAAAATTAACTCCTATTCTACCCATTAGAAAATATACATTCGTGTCTTAAAAACACTTATGAAAACTAAGAAAAAATTTAAAATTTGGCCATTTTTAGCCTTATTAGCAAAACAAAATTATGAAAATTGGAGAGCGTGAGGGCGTAGCAAAGCAAGTACCTATTCACCCCCCATACTAAAAGTAAACATTGTCCTCAATGTTTCGAGTCTAAAGGTGGAGCAACCCCATACTAGAGACGAAGAGTCGAATGCTTAGGATCTAGCATGGAAAGGGTGATCAACAATATATCTAAAGCCGTTTATTAAGTATGCTAAAAGATAATTGTTAGAACAATAAAGGATATGTCATGGAATCGTGAAAAACTTCTTCAAACGAACGATGGAGGCTCACGAACACGAGAGTCTTCAATCGTAGATGATGATGATCTAGAGAACACAATCACAAACAACCACGAGACAACGAGTTGAAAGGGTACAAGTCCCCTTATTAGTGAATAGTAAGCCTAAAAGATAAGCATGGGATTTCCCCCACGAGGCACCTCGTTTTTGATTACCGAGTCATGAGCTCGACTCGATCCCCATAAATGTGAACATTTAGGGAAAATCATGGTATGGTCAATGGGGCTTACATGATAAACAAGGCCCAAAAAGCAACCGGTATTAAGGACTAAGTCCTTTGATGGTGCAAAATACCGGGATCGAAGATGGCGTTCTCGTTTTCATTGGAAAAACAATTCAACGCCACTTCAACATGTGCCATAAACTCAAAGAGTTTGAAGAAAGTAGATGAGAAGTAGAAGGGTGGGATAATTGGTAAGACAAACTTTTGAGCTACTCGAGGTAGACTCGCACCAAGCAAATAGAAAGATTTTCCATTTATTGCATCGGTGGAAGACCGAGATTTCCCTTTACATGAAATTCCGGGATCGAATATCTCGTCCTCGGTGGACAAAGATGAGGGAACATAAGGGGATTCCCCCATACTAGAACCACACAACGCAACGTCAAAAGGAGTAGACGAGCTTGTAGCACTCAAAACACGTGGTGATGACGGAGTTAGATTTGTAGAAAAATCAATTAAATCATATTTAAAATCTTTTCCATTTTTATCTTTTAAACTCTCCTTATGAAAACCCTTTTTGATTATGTCGAAAATATTCGGTGTTTCTAAGACGATGTTAGTCACACTAAAAATTCTCACATTTGTAAACCGTTTTGGTTTTGGTGGCGGCAAGTTCTCAAAACGTTTATCGACGAAGAAAACTTCCCCATCGGGGTCTACATATTCATCATCCGAAAGATCTTCCGTAGAAACCGGCAACTTATCAACACTTTTCAAGAATGAATGTTTGTGGTGAGGTGAAGGATTTTTCGATTCAAGTATTGATGGTTTCTTCTTTGTAGGCTTTATACTCATAACCTCCACCGGCGGAGGAAATGGTAAATTGTTTTTGGCGACATTTCCTAAAACTCTTGTTGAAAATTCTTTGCAAACGACATTGGTTGAATCACCATGGTTTAAAGTTGCAATAGAATAGACATGAGAAAGATTGGAGTTTTGTGTTGCATTGATGACAAGTTCTTCTTCATTGAAACGAAGGGTGATTTTTCGAGCATGAACATCGATAAGTGCTCTTGATGTATCCAAAAATGAACGACCCAAAATGAGAGGAACTTTTCGATCGATAGGAATGTCGACAACGATAAAGTTAACGGGATAGTAAAACTTTCCGACTTTAACGAAAACGTCCTCGGCTACTCCACATGCTAAAATCGTAGAATGATCGGCCATCTCGATAGACATGTTTGGAGTAAGAGCCGGAAGCGAAAGTGATTTGAAAATCTCAAGAGGCATTAAATTAATACTAGCACCAAGATCGGCCAAGGCGTAGCATTCCTCCATATCTTGAATTGCACATGGAATCAAAAATTTACCGGGATCACCGACTTTTTGTGGTATGCGGCTAAGAAAAACCGATGAACAACTAGACGATTGTTGTAACTTCTCTTTGTTGTTTAGCATACTTTTGAAGTTTGCGGCAAATCGAGGCATCATGATAAGAGCGTCGGCAAAACTTATGTTAAAATGTAAATCATGAAACATTTTCATAAATAGCTCAAATTGATAATTGTTCCGTTCTCGTGCCTTTTCTTTGTTACGTCTCGAAGGGTAGGGTAAAGGTGGTGTGGGTTGGTCATTAGGCAACGGCCTTGGAAACTCGGGTTCCACAATTGGTATTGGTTCAACCGTAGGTGTGGCATGAGCGGTACTTCGTGGGATTGTAATGTGCTCCTTTTCGACCATCACCTCGGGTTCTTTCTCGATTTCCTTCTCCGTAGAAGTACTTGGACGAGAGATTGGTTCCTTGAAAGTTTTACCACTTCGTGTAGTAATAACCTTCATTTCTCCCCTCGGGTTGTTAATGGTGTCACTAGGAAGACCACCCGAGGAAGAGGGTTTACACATGATTGCTTCAAACATCTTAGCCATTCGGTCCTCAAATTTTGATTGCCTAGCATCCGCTTTTAATAACTCTTGCTTAATCTCATGTTGTCCTAATTCCATCTTTTGTTGATTTTGTTGAAGACGTTGGACATTTCCTTCCATTTTGTTTGCATGAGTTTTAAGTTCATTAGCAAGTTCATTTTAAGCTCGTTTTTCAACTCGGATCTTAAGCTAATCATCTCACGTTGCATGTTATCAAATTTAGCATCATTTGCTTTAGCATAATCCAAAAATTCTCCTTGCAAGTTTTTAGTGTGAGCATTTTGAAAACCTTGGGTAGTGTTTTGAAAATCACGGTTTTGATTTTGATTCGAAATTTGTCCATTCCCATTTTGATAATTCCCCTTGTTGTAGTTACGTGAATTGCCTTGATAATTACCTTGGTTGTTGTTTCGATAATTGTTAACATTTTGATTTGGTGGAGCTTTATTTTGGCGGGAACCTTGACCGTTTTGGTTGTAAGTTCCCGTTGCTACATAAGCACTCGAAGTGTTACCATCCGCGGTAATGCACTCGGAAAGATCATGAGCTCCCCCACAAGATAAACAACTCTTAGCAACCGCTTTAACCGAAGCGGAATTGGAAGCTTCTTGAGCCTTCCAATGGGACATTAGATTAGCAAATCTATCAAAAAACCGATTTTCCTCATTAGCTTCATCATGTAAGGCGTTAATGCTACGAGACAATTGTGACGAAGATGACGAACCCATATTGGCAACACTCGGTGCGTTACGAGGGTTATAAACCTTAGATCTATTTTCAATGATTTGTAAAGCCTCATTTGTCGTCTTGCACAAAAAATTACCACCCGCGGCGGCGTTTAAATAATCTCGTTCATGATCATTAAGCCCATTATAAAAAGTATCCACTTGATGTAATTCTGTAAAATCATGGTGTGGACATTCATGTAACATTTCTTTAAAGCGTTCCCATGCCATTGAAAAACTTTCATTATTTCTTTGCACAAATCGTGAAATCTCATTTTTCAAGTGTGTTGTTTTAGATGGTGGAAAAAACTTGTTCACAAACTTAGAAACGAGATCAGCCCATGTCAAAATCGAATTTGGCGGTTCTTTCTCGAGCCAAATTTTTGCGGGTCCATCCTACGAGTATGGAAACAACATCATCTTAATGGCGTCATGTGGAACATCCTTAAATTTGCTCGTGGCGGTGAGACGGTTGAAATTCCTAATATGGTAATGCGGGTTGTCTTTCTCATGACCTCTAAACTTATTTGCTTGCAACATCGACATTAAACCCGTCTTAATTTCGAAATTCTCCGCAAGGATGGCGGGAATCACAATAGCCTCTCCAAAACCCTCGGTGGGTGCTTGTAGCAACTCCATCATAGTACGATTAGCCATGACGACTTCTTGTTCTACAATAGGTTCAACAATTGGAGGTTCTTCAACAATCAACGTCTCTTGATTGGCTTGCTTTTGAAGTCGTTTACGAGCTCGTTTTGCTTGATTACGAGTGATCATAAACTTCACGAAGAATGGGAGGTGAGCAAAGAAGATTCTTTTTGGGTGTTTTGTGAATTTTTAATTTTTTTTGTGTTTTTGATGATATTTAATTTTTTTGGATTTTGGTGTATCTTCGTAGACAACAATCTACAAAATCTCTCCTCGAATCAAACTCTTGATTAAAGAAGCCTCAAAGGAATGAAAACGATCACGTGGAGTGAACGCCTTCGAATGACTTTAGAACTTTGGTGAAAACCAAATTGTTCAAGAGGGTTTAATCACAAAGAAAACAAGCAAATATATTATACGTAATAATACTTTGGGCGGCAAAACCCTCGATTAGCCTTCAATCTCAAAATACTCACAAGCAAGCGGGGAAACGAGGCGGCGCGAAGCACTTAAGAGCCTTTTTCCTTAGGGTCTATTTTATAATACCCGCCTTATACCCACCTTATAGTTTGTATCTTTCAAAATCGAGCTTCACGAAAGTATTTATCTATTTTTGCCTTTTTTCTTTTTGTTTGAGATTCGAATACAATAATTGAGTGATGAAATCCCAATTAATGTTGTGTTTTCACACTTTTGGAGATATTTTAAATTTATTGTGATACTTAATACAATATAGTAATAATATTTGTACAAGAAAAACCAAGAAAACCGATAATACGTATTAGTAGAGTTCTACTAATACAAATACTATTTTGGTTAATATTAAAAACAACAATGCAAATTAATCACGACACACCTCCCCGGCAGCGGCGCCAAAATTGATTGTGGTAAATTACGACCTTTTAGGAAAAAGGCGTAAAAGTGGTAAGTATCAAACAAATGACTTTAGGAAAAATCAAATGTTAATGACCCTTAATGGTGTGAAAGTTCGTTTCCCAAGGAGGTATATGTGTGTGAGAAATTTGTTAAATGTTTGTGATTAATGATTGGTTTAGAAAGGTGATGAGAAAAGAAGATGACGAAGACGTAAAAATAAAAATTACCAAGAAAGATCACTATTAGAAAGTTAAGACGTAGAACCTTAAAAATCACAAAAATAAAAATAAATTCTAAAAAATTACTAAAAATTCACAAAAAATCAAAAAATAATAAACTAAGAGTTTACCAATGATCAAAACTTTTTCAAACCTTTTAAATAATTAAATATTCAATTTTTAAATGCTAATTAAAGCCCTAAAAATCAAATAAATTATCAAAAAGCCCAAATAAAGATTTTTCAATTGGTAAAACTCTAAAATGACCTAAAAAGATTAAAAACTATTTTTAGAAATTTTAAAACTAATAAAAACTATTTAAAATGATTTAAAAACTATTAAAAATTAAAATAATTATAAAAATTAATCTAAAAGTGATAAAATTATTCTAAAAGTTGCTAAATTCCTATTTTAATGTATTAAACCTAAGAAAAATGTAAAAAGTTGGAAAATGTGAAATTTTAAAAATAATAATAAAATAATATTAAAAATCCAAAAATTATAAAAAAATCTAAAAACTTGCAAACTAGTTTATTTTAACCTAAATAATCAGAAAATCAAAGTGAAATTACCAAAATACCCCTAATGGGCCCTCAAATGGGCCAAATCCAAATTCAGTCAACACAAATGGGTTTTTGGGCCCAAAAAGTCAAACTTGGCCCAATTGACTTGGAAAAGCCCTATCTGACTTAAAATTTAATTCTAAGAACAAAACTCTAAAGGCCCAAGAGCTGAATGTGAGCTTATCACAGCTTATTGAACACAAAGCTTATTCTTATTGGGCTTTTCAGCCCATTAAGCCATAAGCTCTAATTTGACACACAACCCTCTTTTAGGATGCTTAAGAGATCTGTCAAAAGAAATTTCCAAAAAGCTCACTAAATAAGCCAGAAAAAAGCAATGTATTCTTTCACAAAACGACAAAATAGTCGGGATTGAGAAATAAGGAACCTCAGAAGCTCTAGTTTGTTGCAAAAGCTCACAAATAGCTTAACTAAGAATAATCAATCAAGAAAATCACAAAAACCCAAGTAGAATAAGCTGTAAGAACACATAAGCTGGCTGAAAAAGCCAAATAAGCTAGTTTTCTAGCAAAAGCTTAACCAAAAGACGTGTAACCTTCCAGATTTGATATTAAGTTGAGAAAAATGATTTCTATTACAAAAGATAAGTTGTTGCATGTACCAATAAGCAAAACAGATTCAATAAGCTTGAAAACCAAGTTTGACCAAAAGTCAAACGCTGACAAGTTGAAATCAAACGCTGACAGGAACAAAGTAGGCATTGACAGACTTAATGAAGTGTAAGGACTTGTTTTTCACCCTGCTGGTCAAGGTTTGAGTGCAAACCTTGTGGATCAAGGCTTACCAGTTGGGTAAACTTGATGTGTTTTGGCACAAATAAGCCAATAAGCCAGTGGGCTTATAAGCTATGAACAAAGCAATCCAAATAGCCAAATATTCTCACAAGCAGCATACAAATAAGATCCAAGCAACAATACAACAATCCTAATGCTAGAAATCACAATGCAACACCAAATGAGGTGGTCACTTTGCTGATGCAAATGACCACTTCAGCAGACTTTGATAAGCTATAAAAACCACAATAAGCCACCAAATTCAACAAGCAGATAACCAATAGATAGCTTATCACCCAAACAATTCCCAAACCAAATTTCAGAACTTAGATCCAACTAACAAAGAAGTTATTGAATCTGATGTGTTTGACCAAATTCAAAACCAATTTTATCAGATTTTTGCAAAACTTAGAATCCCTTTTTCAAACTTTCAGAAAGTGAACCAATGGCAAAACTTGTGTATTATGACTTGTTTAGACCACCCAAACCCTAAGAACCAAGGGCACAAGGCCACAAGGCCTTGATAACCAGTAGTCCCAAACAACCCTTAATCAAGCACTTAACAAAGAAACTTGTGATTTCTTCTAATAACCTACTGATTTTAATGATCAAAAACACTTAAACAAAAGCAACTAACACAATCAAACTCAAAAATCACCAGCACAAACACCAATACTCAAAATCAAAACACCAAATCAAAATCAGTCATAAACATGAAATTTTGAGTGGAATCTTAACAAGGGATTATACCTGCCTTCCACAACATCCTAGGAAGGCCAGCTATGCTCCTTGGACCTTGTTCAACAACTAGAACAAGACCAAGGTACTTCAATGAAGGAGATGCAAACAGCCTTGGTTGATGGTTCAAAGTAGAACCTCAAGGACTTTATATCTTCAACACAAGCAGCAAACAAACTCAACCAAAGGCTTAGAATCCTTCCCAGGCTTGGTGTCAACAAGCTTGAAAGAACTCAAGGCTTAAGGCTAAGGGTTAGTACACAAAATAAGCCAAAACAGAACCTAGGATTTCAAGGTTTTCAAACCTTAAAAACCTAATGAAACAAGACATGCCTTAACCACAAGATTAAGGTAGGCCTTAACAATCAAATGGAACTCAGAATTAGGCTACTCAAACACCAAACTTTTAACTAAATCAAAAAGAGATTTCAAATTTCAGAAATTCAAATTTTATTAAGCTTAAAAAGGAATTACAAAGATTAATAGCCTAAAACTGGAACAAAGGGACTCTCACATGTTGAGGTCTCCTTTTATAGGCAAATGCCTAGCTAAACACTATTCGCAAACCCTAGAAGTGAAATTCCCTAAATGCCCTAAGTCCTTCTAGACGTTTTGGTGGAATGGGCTGTTCAAATTCATCTTGGACGTTCATTTCAGCTTTGATATGAAGCAATGATCCTTGGCTGTTGATTTGGCCACGTCATTTTGCTTGGAGGCCAAGTTGTGTTTTCATTGGCTGGGAATGTTGAGTGTGGGGTCCAAGGAGTAGTGGGAGTGAGGGTTTTGTGTGTGGGATTTGTTTCTGCACATGCGAATCAAGTGTGGGTTAGGTTAATTTAGATTTACCCTTTGTTTAAGTTGGTGTAAATTCTGGGCTGGTAAAAGTGAATAGTGACAAGTTTTGATCCAAAAATGGGGGAGTGTTATGTGTTTGGCGTATTTTCGTTTCAAATGTTTCAAATGCACAAGTTTGCCCCTTGTTCTTTCTTTCTTTTGTCTTTTGTGTTTAAAAACCCATCAGCGCCCATTTCCTTTGTATCAACGTTTCATTACTTGTAATTTTTGGCACAAACTTTCCAAAAAGGGTTTCAAGGGTTAATTTTGGACTTTTTGCATATTTGAAGGACTGATCTTGGACAATGTTGATCTTCAAAGGTCTTCATTGTATTTTTAACTTGATGAGGGACCATTATTGGCAATTTTGATTTGTTGAGGGACTAATCTTGCCATTTCTTCAAAGTTGAAGGACCTTTTGTGTAATTTTGACAAACTTAAGGGACCAAACTTGTAATTATGAATATACAAGGGTTTTAAGTGTCATTTCTTCAATGAATGAGGATCAATATTGTTTGTCTTCAAGTCTTCAAGGGTATTTGTTGAGATTTCCATGATTAGGGCCCGGTTCTTTGTACGGCTTCATTTCTCGTGTCCGTTTTTCCTTGTAACTTGTGACCTTTTGTCTTTTTCACGATATCCATACCTAAAATAGACAAGTAAACAAACACAAGCATATATATGGTATTTAATGACATTTTTGTGCATTTAAGGCCCTAACAAGGCATGAGGAGCTCTATTTTTGCTAAAGATCCAAGATGATGTGAAGTATCATTATTCCTAAATCAATATGAAGGATCGAGACACACGACGAGAAGCAATTACTCCCCTAAAGATCATGGAGAAAGTCTATCCAAAAAGACCCTAACAAGGTATGAGGATAAATATATCCATGTCCGAAAAGGAGGCGGATCGTTGTATATCAAAATCCAAAGTAAAGATTGAAGAAAAATGATGAAGTCGTGGTCCAATATGAAGAATCTCTCAAAAACGTCAAGTGAAGAAATTCCAAATATATGAAGAGAAGACCATAATTTCAAGAACGTCTTCCCAAGATTTGAAGTATGAAGTACATGCCAAATATCGGTCCGAGAAAGGTCTCAAATCGTGAAACGAGTTATGCCAAGATATGAACATAAGGAGATACACGAGAAGCCGTTTTAAAAGATTTTGTCCTTCGGCTAACTATTGATCAAATCGTGCTACTTTGCTTTCGGACTAATAACTACTCAAATAAGTCAATATGAATCACTTGTGATCCATGACAAATAGATAAAAAATGCTAGTAACCCATTTCCTTTTATAATAACTAGGATTGCGGGGAGAAAAAGTATTACACAATTTGGACGTATGAGTAGTGTTAGCATTGTGACTTGTACCAACAATGATCTTGTTTTTGCACTTATCATGGAATGTATGACAATCAAGGATGACGAAGTTTACTCTAAGGGACATTTACTTGTTTCTATTCTTTGACCCTAAAAGTCACTTTTTGTGATAAAAATCATACATTATGTCTTTACACATCATCGTAGTATGATACAAGTCTTTTACTCTTCAATAATGGTTAATAAAATTGAACTTTGGTGATGCTTAGATACTTTATTCTAGCATTGCGTGAGGGCACGGCAGTGGCTTAGTATGGGGGAGTGATGAGATGGCATTTATACAAGATCTCATCGTTCTTTTCGGGCTTTAAATGCACAAAAATGTCATTAAATACCATATATATGCTTGTGTTTGTTTACTTGTGTATTTTAGGTATGGATATCGTGAAAAAGACAAAAGATCACAAGTTACAAGGAAAAACGGACACGAGAAACGAAGCCGTACAAAGAACCGGGCCCTAATCATGGAAATCTCAACAAATACCCTTGAAGACTTGAAGACAAACAAGATTGATCCTCATTCATTGAAGAAATGACACTTAAAACCCTTGTATATTCATAATTAAAAGTTTGGTCCCTTAAGTTTGTCAAAATTACACAAAAGGTCCTTCAACTTTGAAGAAATGGCAAGATTAGTCCCTCAACAAATCAAAATTGCCAATAATGGTCCCTCATCAAGTTAAAAATACAATGAAGACCTTTTAAGATCAACATTGTCCAAGATCTGTCCTTCAAATATGCAAAAAGTCCAAAATTAACCCTTAAAACCCTTTTTGGAAAGTTTGTGCCAAAAATTACAAGTAATGAAACGTTGATACAAAGGAAATGGGCGCTGATGGGTTTTTAAACACAAAAGACAAAAGAAAGAAAGAACAAGGGGCAAACTTGTGCATTTGAAACATTTGAAACGAAAATGCGCCAAACACATAACATTCACCCATTTTCGGATCAAAACTTGTCACTATTCACTTTTACCAGCCCAGAATTTACACCAACTTAAACAAAGGGTAAATCTAAATTAACCTAATCCACACTTGATTCGCATGTGCAGAAACAAATCCCACACACAAAACCCTCACTCCCACTACTCCTTGGACCCCACACTCAACATTCTCAGCCAATGAAAACACAACTTGGCCTCCAAGCAAAATGACGTGGCCAAATCAACAGCCAAGGATCATTGCTTCATATCAAAGCTGAAATGAACGTCCAAGATGAATTTGAACAGCTCATTCCACCAAAACGTCTAGAAGGACTTAGGGCATTTAGGGAATTTCACTTCTAGGGTTTGTGAATAGTGTTTAGCCAGGCATTTGCCTATAAAAGGAGACCTCAACATGTGAGAGTCCCTTTGTTCCAGTTTTAGGCTATTAATCTTTGTAATTCCTTTTTAAGCTTAATAAAATTTGAATTTTTGAAATTTGAAATCTCTTTTTGATTTAGTTAAAAGTTTGGTGTTTGAGTAGCCTAATTCTGAGTTCCATTTGATTGTTAAGGCCTACCTTAATCTTGTGGTTAAGCACGTCTTGTTTCATTAGGTTTTTAAGGTTTGAAAACCTTGAAATCCTAGGTTTTGTTTTGGCTTATTATGTGTACTAACCCTTAGCCTTAAGCCTGGAGTTCTTTCAAGCTTGTTGACACCAATCCTGAGAAGGATTCTAAGCCTTTGGTTGAGTTTGTTTGCTGCTTGTGTTGAAGATATAAAGTCCTTGAGGTTCTACTTTGAACCATCAACCAAGGCTGTTTGCATCTCCTTCATTGAAGTACCTTGGTCTTGTTCTAGTTGTTGAACAAGGTCCAAGGAGCATAGCTGGCCTTCCTAGGATATTGTGGAAGGCAGGTATAATCCCTTGTTAAGATTCCACTCAAAATTTCATGTTTATGACTGATTTTGATTTGGTGTTTTGATTTTGAGTATTGGTGTTTGTGCTGGTGATTTTTGAGTTTGATTATGTTAGTTGCTTTTGTTTAAGTGTTTTTGATCATTAAAATCAGTAGGTTATTAGAAGAAATCACAAGTTTCTTTGTTAAGTGCTTGATTAAGGGTTGTTTGGGACTACTGGTTATCAAGGCCTTGTGGCCTTGTGCCCTTGGTTCTTACGGTTTGGGTGGTCTAAACAAGTCATAATACACAAGTTTTTGCCATTGGTTCACTTTCTAAAAGTTTGAAAAAGGGATTCTAAGTTTTGCAAAAATCTGATAAAATTGGTTTTGAATTTGGTCAAACACATCAGATCCAATAACTTCTTTGTGAGTTGGATTTAAGGTCTGAAATTTGGTTTGGGAATAGTTTGGGTGATAAGCTATCTATTGGTTATCTGCTTGTTGAATTTGGTGGCTTATTGTGGTTTTTATAGCTTATTAAAGTCTGCTGAAGTGGTCATTTGCATCAGCAAAGTGACCACCTCATTTGCTGTTGCATTGTGATTTCTAGCATTAGGATTGTTGTATTGTTGCTTGGATCTTATTTGTATGCTGCTTGTGAGAATATTTGGCTATTTGGATTGCTTTGTTCATAGCTTATAAGCCCACTAGGTTATTGGCTTATTTGTGCCAAAACACATCAAGTTTACCCAACTGGTAAGCCTTGATCCACAAGGTTTGCACTCAAACCTTGACCAGCAGGGTGAAAAACAAGTCCTTACACTTCATTAAGTCTATCAACGCCTACTTTGTTCCTGTCAGCGTTTGATTTCAACTTGTCAGCGTTTGACTTTTGGTCAAACTTGGTTTTCAAGCTTATTGAATCTGTTTTGCTGATTGGTACATGCAACAACTTATCTTTTGTAATAGAAATGATTTTTCTCAACTTAATATCAAATCTGGAAGGTTACATGTCTTTTGGTTAAGCTTTTGCTAGAAAACTAGCTTATTTGGCTTTTTCAGCCAGCTTATCTATTCTTACAGCTTATTCTACTTGGCTTTTTGTGATTTTCTTGATTGATTATTCTTAGTTAAGCTATTTGTGAGCTTTTGCAACAAATTAGAGCTTCTGAGGTTCCTTATTTCTCAATCCCGACTATTTTGTCGTTTTGTGAAATAATACATTGCTTATTTCTGGCTTATTTAGTGAGCTTTTTGGAAATTTCTTTTGACAGATCTCTTAAGCATCCTAAAAGAGGGTTGTGTGTCAAATTAGAGCTTATGGCATTAGCTTATGGCTTAATGGGCTGAAAAGCCCAATAAGAATAAGCTTTGTGTTCAATAAGCTGTGATAAGCTCACATTCAGCTTTTGGGCCTTTAGAGTTTTATTCTTAGAATTAAATTTTAAGCCAGATAGGGCTTTTACAAGTCAATTGGGCCAAGTTTGACTTTTTGGGCCCAAAAACCCATTTGTGTTGACTGAATTTGGATTTGGCCTATTTGAGGGCCCATTAGGGGTATTTTGGTAATTTCACTTTGATTTTCTGATTATTTAGGTTAAAATAAACTAGTTTGCAAGTTTTTAGAATTTTTTATAATTTTTGGATTTTTAATATTATTTTAATATTATTTTATTATTATTTTTAAAATTTAACATTTTCCAACTTTTTACATTTTTCTTAGGTTTAATACATTAAAATAGGAATTTGGCAACTTTTAGAATAATTTTATCACTTTTAGATTAATTTTTATAATTATTTTAAGTTTTAATAGTTTTTAAATCATTTTAAATAGTTTTTATTAGTTTTAAAATTTCTAAAAATAGTTTTTAATCTTTTTAGGTCATTTTAGAGTTTTACCAATTGAAATATCTTTATTTGGGCTTTTTGATAATTTATTTGATTTTTAGGGCTTTAATTAGCATTTAAAAATTGAATATTTAATTATTTAAACGGTTTGAAAAAGTTTTGATCATTGGTAAACTCTTAGTTTATTATTTTTTGATTTTTGGTGAATTTTTAGTAATTTTTTAGAATTTATTTTTATTTTTGTGATTTTTAAGGTTCTACGTCTTAACTTTCTAATAGTGATCTTTCTTGGTAATTTTTATTTTTACGTCTTCGTCATCTTCTTTTCTCATCACCTTTCTAAACCAATCATTAATCACAAACATTTAACAAATTTCTCACACACATATACCTCCTTGGGAAACGAACTTTCACACCATTAAGGGTCATTAACATTTGATTTTTCCTAAAGTCATTTGTTTGATACTTACCACTTTTACGCCTTTTTCCTAAAAGGACGTAATTTATCACAATCAGTGGCGGCCAAAAGAGGAACAAAGGACGAAGGGAGAAAACTTTTAGGGTTTTTGTAAAATCCTCTGTAAAGTGAAAATGAGTAGTGATCTTTTCCTAATTCCTTGTTTTAGTAAAAATTGATGGGCTAAGCCCATCTTCCCTCCCTAATTTCGTGACATATGGGCCCACATAGGGTAACCCAATCATTTTTCGTGTCTAATTAATAAGTGTGTTCTCGTGTTCGTGTTTTACGTGTTTGTCCGTGTTTATTTGTGTTCGCGTTTTGTGTGTTCTCGTTAAATAATTACCGTGACCTAATATATTTATTTACGCTCGTAATAAATATATCGTGATTTAATTACGTTCATGATTTCATGATCGCATGTTCGTGATTAATTATTGTCAAATAATTATTGCGTGTTCGTGCGTAGTAAATACTTATCGTGTACTAACACGTACGTAATACGTAAAATCCTAACACGTAATCATAATCATGCTATAATAGGAAATTTTTATCTAGTACGTACGATCTTAAGGGTACTATTCATGATAAAAGCATGCGGGTTTTACAACTCTTCCCCCTTAAAAAGAATAATTTGTCCCCGAATTATAGATAACCTAACTGAAAGAGAAGATACCCGAATCAAACTGAGAGGGTATGTAAGATAAATGAACGTGCGGGTTTCCTGGCAGAAGGAACGCGGAACGTGACATGTCTTGAAAGGAAATGGAACGTGACATGACTGAAAGGACATATCTAGTTGATAAGAGAAAAACGGATAAAAGTCCGGATGAACTTGTCCGTTTCCAAGTGGCCTCCCTCTTGGAACGGTTCCTTCAGAAGATCCTGACACAAATGATAAATCTTGGTCCTCCTGACCTTGACTTGAAATACGAAGAAGTTCCTGGTTATCAACTTAAGGTAGATCCCCTAAATTCGATCGAGGAAAATAAGAGTTAACGTGCTAGGGTAACTGAAACGTTACGATGCAAGACAATCTGACTTAACTGATAATTAGAAACGATGCGCGAGACATAAGGAAACGTAGTACGTGAAAATTTTTAAACGTGATACGTGAAAATTTTTGAACGTGCTACGTGGAGATATGGCGAGTGTAGTATGAGTAAACATATCGTGATCCATGATACGTGTAACATATCTTGATCATGATATAAGGAACGTGGAATGAACATGACATGTGAAACATATCATCATCATAGAATACAATGGCGGTAACGCCAAACGCTACAAGGTGAGACGTGGAATATGACGTGAAACATCTATCTAATGATGGAGAGTTATACTAAACTTGGGTCTGGTCTCTCAAGTTCTTGCAAAACTTCCCAGAACGAAATGAACGTAAAATCGTAAGCCCAGATAGTGAATAGTGTCATGAACGCGAGCGCGAAGGCAAGTCGTGGAATCAGAATGAAGACGTGAAGTAATTTAGGAGTACAATTGCGAATCTTTGTCTGACCCATAGCTGAGGGATTACCAAGTGGTCGGATGAGCCCTGGCTGGAACATGTCCGATCAATCTGTTGGTTCTACAATCCTTGCGGATGTCAGGATTCTGTAGACTTGATCAAATTGTTTGCAATAACCCAGATAGCATCATGCTTCTGCTGAGTTTGCGTTAATCTGGTAGCCAAAATCCGTGGAGATCTTGTCACATTTCAATTCACAATTTCAGACGATGAAAACATCCCAGTCTGTTGGTGTCCAATCTTAACCTGTTGGTATGTCAGGTACTCAGATATGAACGTAATTGTATCTTGCTTCGTAGAACTTGATACATAGGAGTTTGCGAACTCTGAGTCTTTGAATCTAGACTTCTCCTAGCGTAGGATTTCCTAGAACACCCAATGTAGTGTAGGGTTCTCTCCTTTACGCATAAGCTGAGTCATGCTAAGGTTAACTGTAGAAACCCATGTGATTCAGTGTGTCACTGTAATCAAACAGAATTGATATTGGAAAATTTTCTAGGGTAAATTTTTTTTTGTCATAGAATTGCAACATAGTGTAGATATGGTCTTCCTGTTCCTCTCTAAACTTAGAGGAAAACAGGTTATCCTCAATGAAAACACTGATGAATTTGCTATGAGTTCATGGAAACTCATTTTTTATAATGCCGTTGGAGCATTGATGAGACTAATTCAAAAATCATAAATCTAGCATGACCGAGTCGTGCACGAATAACAGTCATGGACATGTCCTGCTCTTTCACTAGTCACTGTTGGCAGCATGATCATGAGTCCGACCTTGGAAAAGTGATTAGCACTATAAGGTCGATTGGACATGTTGTCAACACATGGAGGAGAATAACGGTCATGAATGGTGATTTGTTTAAGCCGACGGTAGTCGACACATAATCTCATGGTACCGTCCTTCTCCTTTAAGGTTCTTCTGGAATATATGGGAAGATTTCGGAAAAACAACTGGCCAAGCGTAAAGGACTTAAGTAGTCGTGTCTTACTGACAGGTAGAAATTTAGCGACCATGGCTAACAACGCAAATGCTTGTAAGCATAGATAATTTGTACAGATTTTCCTGATGGAAAATCAAGCTGAATGTATTTAGGAGCCTGAACATTACTGTACATAATTATGAATCGTAGCAGGGCGTGATGTTCATAGTCCATAATTAGGATAAAGTTCATCTCGTGTCTGTCCGAGGAATTGCGTTAGCAGCTTGGATCTCATCATTAAGCTGAAGGAAATCCTTCGTATACGTGGGAATACGAAAGGCGTCCTTCATGGTCATGAATATATGAAATATGGTGAAAGAAATGAAAGTGACATCGGCAATGTGACAGTTCTCACTGACGCGCCGATAATGGTATTGAAATTCTTGTGGCCTGATTAATACATGGCACAACAAAATGGATATACCCTTGGAGGGTACCCTGAATTTCTTAGAACTGTTCCATAGTTGGACGTGAGTCATGTGTCTTGACTCGTTTCTTGGAACTATTAGCATGATATATGTCTTGACTGGTGTCTTGACATGTGTCTTCAGGAGGTATACGTGAGACATGTGTCTTGACTGATATCTTGACATGTGTCTTCAGAAAGTATACGTGAGACATGTGTCTTGACTGATGTCTTGACATGTGTCTCGAGATGTAATTCCATAGAACTACAATATTAGGTTATTATGCAAGACTTGGCGGATCGGTTGGACTACTGATCCTTTGTATGTCTGATCACGTCCGCGGCCGGAGCCTCGGTTGCGATTTCTAGGATAGTTTTTATCATAGTAGTGGTTGCTATCGTCCTGTCTGTCAGTTCCATGACGGTCATTCTCATGACCGTGATTCATGTAACTATTCAGCTGAGTGGCCGGCTGGTACCGGTTTGCACTCATATGGCTGAAATGACAGCCGAATGACGTGTGACATGTAACTAAGAATTAGGGACAATGATTGATGGGAATCGTCTGATGGTGAAGCATCTTCTCGTCCAATTGCTTTGCTCTAATGCCTTTGTCTTCGTCTTGTATGAGCTCCAGGTTGAACAGCATCAGCATCTCGTAGTGTCTCCCAACATCAGCAGCATCAACCTTCAGTAACATCTCCAAGCTATGAGCGACATCGGCAATCTTGTAGAATATCAGCAAGTGAACATACGCCTGAGATGATTCAGAATCGACTAGCGAATACTCGTGAAGTATTGCAAGTGGAATACACATGGATTAAGGTACATGTAATACACATGGAACACGGTACATGGAGTACACGTTGAATGCACATGAAATGATCGGTATGGGGTCGAACATTTGTCATGATTTAAGGAAAGTATATCGGTTAAACGGTTAGAAAAACCATCATGATAACCTAGCAATGCCAGTATATACCTCATTCTGGTTGCATAGAGAAACGCTAAAGTGTGGTTACACAAAATTCAACGATGATTTTCCTGACAGCATGATCAATGAAAACCAACCATGACTATCATGAAAGCAGAATTCAATGAAATCCAACAGTGTCTTGCGTGAAAGCATAAATAACAAAAAAGGCGTAAGACGTAATGAGGACGGAATTATCATGAAGAAACACGAAACGAGTTAACATGAAGGAGTGTATAACATAATCAGCATGAAGCTGAGTTTAACCATGACAGTATGAAAACATACTTGACATAAAAAAAAACATAGTAACTTATGAGGGGACATGAAAAAAAAAATTATGCCAATAAATCATGAGAAAAATTTTATGCATGAAAACAGTGCATGAATGCGTAATGTTAGTTTATAAAAACCTTTTATATGTGCGAGGGGACGCCTATGGGTCGGTCCCAAAACAAAAGACATGGCGAGGGAACGCCTATGGGTCGGTCCCAAAATTAAAAGTTTCGATAAAAGCACATGCGAAATAGGGCCAGTCCTGTACCAACCATTACTTAGTCATAATCCCTGCAATAATGATACATGAAACATAAATAAATGAAACTCATCTGTCAAAACTTATCAGAAATTTTTTTTTTATGTGACTAGTTATGAACTGTTGAGGTTCAGTCCACATAGTCACAGTTCAAGGGGAACGTCATGCATGAAACAATGACACATAACTAAATATGAATGACAGTTGTCCATCCATGTTAGTAAAACAATATCGATGAAAACATCAAGGTTAAAACCTCAAGGTGCTGAAAACATCATGGTTAAAACAACAATGCGCTGAAAACATCAATACGCGGAATAACAAACGTTGGCTTAGGAAGCTCCTGGTGACTACCCACTAGTCACAGGTCGAGTTTTAGAGCCTACAGGTCGAAGCCTTGGCTCTGATACCATAATTGTAACACCCCATTTTGATAATGGAATGTCACGCGTAATTATGGCGTATCATCAAAGCATACAAGGATAAATGTATAAAACATTACATGACCATAGGGATAACCGGAATCAAACATCGGTTCCCAAACATAAGCCCAAAACATAATAAAGCAAAAGAAATGAATGAAAGGCTAAACAAGCATAAGTAAATGAAGGCAAAAAGGAAAAGAAGTCTCTAGCAGCTTCCATCCTATGCACGTCCCCCAAATGCTCGAGTCTTTCCTAGAGTACCTGCCGTTTTGGGACATGGAAAGGAAAGTAACGGCTGAGCAAAACGCTCAGTGCACGGATATAGACATAGTATAAGTGACTAAAACATAATAGAGACTTAATAGCAGCGGAAATGTATAAGTCCTGGAAAACCTGGAACATGTTTATAAAACTGGTTTAATAATTTGAAAAGCCTTATGTTTATCTTATGAAAACTGTTTAACATATTTTACCATCAGCCAATATAGGTCATGAAAATCCACCGTGTATGAATACTTGGAGGGGTGACCTCATCATGCAAAATAGAGGGGCTGCCTCTAATTTAATATACTGGTTATGGGTAGGAGGGATCAGCTCCTTGTGAAGGATGCAAGGCACACACCACATTCACCATGAAATCCTGACTAAAAACATGTAACTAGGATGCACCCATACGCCCCACATGATAAATATAATATAAATGGCCAAAAGCTGAAGGGACGCCACGAGCAATCACTCCGCCGTGGTGAAGTCATAACATCAGTGCCTCTAATGTTATGGTTATGGTACCTCCATAACTAGGTGAAACTGGTCATGCATGTATGTGGCTTTAGGTATTCTAATTAAACATAAGCAATTCAAAAACATATAAAACAATTACTGGGAAAACAGTTGGCTGCATACGGGGAATCCTAATAAGGAAAGAATGTCCATACTGAAAGGACGGGAACCCGTACCTTATGTCCAGTGAACGAAGAAGATGAACTGAGAGGAATCCTACTTCCGAATCACTAGTGCTACATAAATACATACATGAATAAGTATCTGCTTACTAAATACGTAGCTGGTTTTATATCATGTCTTAGCTTATTTTATGTGTTCTTAACATGTTTTACTGTTTTAAAGCCTTAAACCGTGTTTATCTTATATTCTGTTTAATCTGATTATGTATTTATGGTATTTCATGTGTTATTATACTTACTGTGTAATAATAAGTAACTTTTCAAAAATAGCAGGTTTCCTAAAATAGAAAGTTTCCATTAATAGAAAGTTTCCAAAAATAGAAAGTTACCAAAAATAGAAAGTTTCCAAAAATAGAAAGTTTCCAAAAATAGAAAGTTTCCAAAAATAGAAAGTTTCCAAAAATAGAATTACTGCTTAAAATAGATAAGTTTCTAAAAATAGAAAGTTTCCATAAATAGATTAGCTGCCTTATTTAAATAAGTTTCCATAAATAGATTAGCTGCCTGAAATAAATAAGTTTCTAAAAATAGAAAGTTTCCATAAATAGATTAGCTGTCTTATTTAAATAAGTTTCTAAAAATAGAACGTTTCCATAATTAGATATAAGCTGGTTAAATAAGCTAAGTATATAAGCCTAAGTGTTTTCATGATTATTTTCTAAGTCATATGATATAATGTATAGTTTATTAATTATTTCATGTAATTAAAATAAACTATAGGTTAAAATATTTAATTAAAGTATATCATGTTTTTTATTAAATAAAGTTAAATACTTAGGTTAAAACATGTATTATTATTTATTAATAATATAACCTAAGTCATGTTAATTAATTAATTATAACCATGGTTTTTAAATAATTAATTAATTATAAGTCTAGAAAATATTAAATACTTAGGTTAATAATTCTATGATTCTAATAATTTAATTATAACCTAAGTCTTGTTTATTAAATTAATCATGTCATATTTATTAATTTAATTTTAACATATGATTATAAAAAAAATAATCTTAAAATAAACAGTGAACCGGATCTTGACTAGAAACCATGAACCGGACCCGTAATCAACACCATACCCCGAACCAAGGTCGGGGTATCCCTTGTTTGCTGCTGCTGTGGGACCCACACCACCAAACCGAGACCTTGAGGTCTCGGTGGTGGTCCATGTGCCAAGCCGAGACCCCTTAGGGGTTCAGTTTAGGTGTCGGCTAGACAAACACCCCTAAAAACCCTTGTTTTGATCTACCCCATAATCATAAACATGTTAGATCTATGTTTTTAATTAGGTTTTTAAAAACATCATGTTCTTATTTAATTTATAAATCTAAAACAAAAGAAAAAGGATTAAAAAGGTATATCGAATACGTAGATCGATCAAGGATGAACAAACACGAACACTTGCACCAAAAACCAAGATCAAAATCAAACAAACACCCCTCCATGGTGTTTTATGGGTGGCGGCTAAAAGAGGAACAAAGGACGAAGGGAGAAAACTTTTAGGGTTTTTGTAAAATCCTCTATAAAGTGAAAATAAGTAGTGATCTTTTCCTAATTCTTTGTTTTAGTAAAAATTGATGGGCTAAGCCCATCTTCCCTCCCTAATTTCGTGACATATGGGCCCACATGGGGTAACCGATCATTTTTCGTGTCTAATTAATAAGTGTGTTCTCGTGTTCGTGTTTTACGTGTTTGTTCGTGTTTATTTGTGTTCGCGTTTTGTGTGTTCTCGTTAAATAATTACCGTGACCTAATATATTTATTTACGCTCGTAATAAATATATCGTGATTCAGTTACGTTCATGATTTCATGATCGCATGTTCGTGATTAATTATTGTCAAATAATTATTGCGTGTTCGTGCGTAGTAAATACTTATCGTGTACTAACACGTACGTAATACGTAAAATCCTAACACGTAATCGTAATCATGCTATAATAGGAAGTTTTTTATCTAGTACGTACGATCTTAAGGCTACTATTCATGATAAAAGCATGCAGGTTTTACAGATACTTATACACGTATGTGTTTATGTAGCGTTAGTGATACCGAAGTAGGACTTCCTTCCGTTCGTCTTCTTCATTCACTAGACATAAGGTACGGATTCCCGTCCTGTCAGTATGGACATTCTTTCCTTATTAGGATTCCCCGTATGCATCCAACTGTTTTCCCCATAGTATAAGTTTATATGTTTGATTGCTTATGTTTAATTAGAATACCTAAAGCCATATATATGCATGACCAGTTTCACCTAGTTATGGAGGTACCATAACCATAACACTAGAGGCACTGGTGTTATGACTTCCCCACGGCGGAGTGATTGCTCGTGGCGTCCCTTCAGCTTTTGGCCATATTATTATATTTATCATGTGGGGCGTATGGGTGCATCCTAGTTACATGTTTTTCAGCAGATTACTCAGTGTGAATGTGATGTGTGCCTTGCATCCTTCACAAGGAGCTGATCCCTCCTACCCAAAAACCAGTATATTAAATTAGAGGCAGCCCCTCTAATTTGCATGACGAGGTCACCCCTCCAAGTATTCATGCACGTTGATTTTCATGACCTATATTGGCTAATGGTAAAATATGTTAAACCGTTTTTACAAGATAAACATAAGGCTTTACAAACTATTAAACCAGTTTTACTAAGACTTAACCGGGTTATCCAGGACTTAGTTTCTTCCGCTGTTATATGCTTTTATGCTTATATTATTCATGCTTTATTTGTACATCCGTGCACTGAGCGTATTGCTCAGTCGTTTTCCTTTTCATGTTCCCAAAACGGCAGGTACTCAGGGACGCTCGTAGACTTTAAGCGTGCTGATCCCAAACTTAGATCGATTAAGCTTGTGTAAACGAGATTAGATCAAGTTATACTGAGAAAATTTGTTTATGTATAAAGTAATCTAAGTGTTATGAGGAATTAACACTTAAACAAGAACACACAAAGGATGTAAACAAACTTTCACTTGATTGATAATAACGAACTTGCTTACAATGAAAGTGTTTAACGAATGAAGACTTATTATGAACATAACCTAAAGGTCTTCTTTTATAGACATAAGAAGCCTTGTACAAGAGTCTACGTATCAACTATTCTAGGTAAAGATAATTATAGAAAATACAATGTTGAACTTATCTTTACTAGAAAAAAACTAGAAACATAATACGCGTAGACCATATCTTTCTATCAGTGCTTATCTTCAACCTATCAAACCTTGACTTCTTCTTTTCAGCGCTTGATATGTCAGCGTTTGTTTTCTTCTTATCAACGCTTGTTTTCCTCTTGTTAGCGCTCAAGTGGACTGGCTACATTTTATTCCCAACAATCCTCCCCTAAACTTGATATCTACTCTAGTAATCAAGTTTCTGAATAAAAATTAAGAACTAGGAGGAATCTTACAAATCTTATCATATTGGTAATAAACATGTCTGATCAAATCTTTGGCCACGTCACTTGAATAGTCAATCTCCAGCTGTGTTGTCTTCATCTTCTCCAAAACTTCTTTGGACATGGAATACTGACCATCTACAAGAAGATACTCAACAAACTTTGTAGAGCTCAAATAATACACACCAGCAGCTGAATTCAAACGCCATTGAAGACCACTGAGATCATCCTCAAGATCCTTCCAAATAGCAGGATCTTCTTCTTTTGGTCCACACATTCTCTTGAATGTTGACCAAAGTTTTATTCCATTGACTGAAGTAGGAGCTTCAGTCTCATACTTGGCCTCTAACAACCTCCAAAGGTCTACCAAGTCTTCTCTATCCACACTTGCAAAGAGAGACACAAGAGTAGTAAAAGTGTGTACCTCTTTCCCGTACCTGCCAATCTTCCAAAACCCACTTTCATCTTCTTCATATCTTATGATAGGGTTTCTGGCATCAAGAGGTAACACTTGTACCATATATGAAGCTTCCAATGGTGAGAGCTTGATGCTCTTTCTTATAACAGCTTCACTGGGCTTCAATCTATCCATATCTTTAGGAAACTCAAGAGGAACTCCCTTCTTCAAAGGTCTTGGAACAATCATTGCCTTCCTAAGCTCCATCTCTTCTGCAAGTTCATCTTTCCTTTCACCTGAAAGAAGTCTTAGAGTGTTCATTTCCTACACCTTTGCCCAAATGGGATAAGCCTTGTACTCCAACTCTTCAAAGGATAATCCCAACAATTTCTTATAGGTCCATCCAGTTCCATGACATCGTAGTAGCATGTAGTAAAGCTCCCTTCTATCCCTTTTCAGCAGTGAAAGAACATTGCTAGCTTTGTGTTTCATAATTACCTTGTAGTCTTGTTGAACTCTTAGAAGAATTTCCAAACCCCAAATTTGGTCTGAAATAGTCAAATCTGGATTCTCCATACACCTATCCTCCCAAGCATGGTACATCTGAACAACTTCTGGCATATCAAAATCTACTTGCAATTTCAACTCTCTAATCTTCTCTCTTGCCAAATCATCACCATATTCAAGTATTTTTGGTTGTTCTATTACCATCACACTTGAATCTGAACTTGCTTCATCACTTCCTTCTTGTTCCTCTGAAGTGACAACAAATGGTGATTCACCAACCTTCTTTCTTTCTTGATCCACAAGTTGGGCAGTCAACCTTCTATCAAACTCTACCTGTGCTGCATCCTTTGGAACATCTACATCTACCATGATTCCTTTACCCTTATCTAATGGATCAATGATGGGTAAGGATGATGGTAATACCTGTGAAGATACTTCTTTGATGATAGCTGATGACTGGAATACATCAACCTCATCTTCAGGTCTGTCAACGCTCAAATTTCTTGTGCCAGTGCCCAATTTGCTCATGTCAGCGCTTGGTGTGTCAGCGTTTAAATTTTGCTTGTCAACGCCCAAATTACTTGTCTCAGCGCCTCTTGTAAATTGCTCCAACATATTTGTAAAAGATAAGTTTAAATTGGTAGGAGTTACCAGAGATCTGTTAAAACCTGGTTGCTTCTTCAATTCAGTTAGGGCCTCAGCAATACCCAAAGATTCTCCATCATGTGAGCCTTTATCACTCACATTAATCTGCTCATCCTCCCCTTTGGAAGAGTCCTCTATACCACGACTTGTGCTAGCATTCTCCAAAATGACAATCCTCTCCCTCAGTTGCTTGAGTTCAAGGCCTTGTGTACTGAAAATTTGTACCAAGTCTGCATTTTGCTTTTGCAAGCCTATGCAGACAGCCGTCAATTCCATTAATGTGTATGGTTCCAATCTGCACTCCTCTAAAATGGGTATTTGACCTCCCAAGTTAGATTCATGGGGCATGGATGAGGTCTTAAAGATGTTAGGACTGTCTTGGCCTGCATCTAATCCAGAACCAATAGTCCCAGCCTCATCCATAGCACCAACCACACTTGTGGTGGTGGTTCTCTCTGCTACATGGCTAGGACCACTAGAGGAGAGCACTCCAGTAGTCTTTTTGCGTTTTTGCAACCTATATTGTGGTGGGGTAGAAGATGATGTAGATTGGGTGGATGTTGGAAGGTCAAGGGGTGTTTGGGTCTGTGAAGGAAAGGTGTCAACGTCTGGATTACTTGTATCAACGCCAACATTTAATGTGTCAGCGTTGAAGGGTTCTTGGTCAATTTCCATGTGTTGAGGTGAGGGCAAAGGTTCTGGTATTGGGTCAAGTTGTGGTTGTGGGTCTGGTTGGGGTTGTGCTGCTGCAATAACAGCAAGCATAGCTGGGGTGAGGGGTAATTCACGGTGAGGGGATGAATTCATCTTGGTAAAAATAGCTTTCTTTTGCACAGGGATCTCATAAAAGTCATCATGATCCCTTGTGCAGTAATTTTGCACATGAAAAACCATTTGTAAAAATCTGGGATAAGCCAAAGTCATCTTATTCCCTTTGTTTTTACACATGCCATCAAAAATCATTTTTGAATAATTAAACATTTCCCAGTTGTAATGCACATAATAGCACTAGCAATTGATCTATTAATCTCATTGTGTGTAGTACACTTGGGACTCAAACATTGTAAGATGCCATGTATGAGGTACTTCCAGGCTGGGGGAAACTCTTGTTTATGATATTTGTTTAAAGTGCCCTCATCAGGGAAAGGATACCCCAAAGCCCGAAGCCCTTGTTCTATTTCATGAATGGGAAGGGTGGTTATACCATCTGCATCATCAAGATGCAAAGCCTGGCGAACCAAGGCTTCAGTAACCACCCATGTACGCACATGAACAATAGATGATAATGTAGTCACATTATTAACTGTTGAGGAACTAACAGTGTTCCAAAACTGTTTAATATGTGTGACAGAGATGAGAGGAGCATGAGAAAGAGCATACCTAATTGGGGATGCTTTCAAATACGCCACCATCTGGGTGTATTGTGGAAACAGAGTGTCATCAGCGTCCAAATATGTAATCATGTTGTGTTAACTCCTGAATCCCAACACCAAATCACTTGGTTGAAATTTTGGTACCATTGAAGAAAGCTGTTTGTGAATGATTTAGAAAGATGAATTATAGGAGAAAATTGTTAGACATGAATATGAGGTACCCTGTTTAAAAATAGGAGCCAAATATATAGGAGAGATAGGTGCATGTGATTGGTCAAAAATGAGGCAACTATTTTCAAAATATAATGATGAAAATATTGAAAAGAAAATAAGTTATCTCATGCATTAATTAAAAGTTATCTGCTCCCAAAATTACGGCCCCAAAATTCGTCAAAAAGTAACAACTGGGTAGGTCCCAATGAGTGTCAACGGTCAAAAATAACCCATCAACGCCCAACGGCTATATTCTTGTCAACGTTTGCCAAAGCCATGTCAACGTCTAAATTGGTCATAACAACGTTTGGAAAAATACTTGTTAGCGTCCAAAAATAAAAGTAATAAAAATGAAAAAGGACCTTAACAAAGTAATTTATCCTAGTGAAGATAACCTATAAATTGATAATTATTATAGGGCGGCAAGCACTGTCCAGTTATGCACACTTGCTTATGCAAGATAGACATAACAGTCCTCTAGTGTCCCTTGCTAACCAAAATTCTTAACAATTAAGTTACCTCATAAAATTCCTTGTAACTCCTAGGTAAAACCCATAAGAAATCATTCTCAAGTCTCCCAACAGACCTCAACCAATTCTAGGCCAAAAATGTCTTGGCAGCATGCATAGTATATCAACTTTGCATGCTACCAGTGCCTCATGATTTAGTAAAACTAACTCATACTAACCTATGGACACAATCTAGAATTGTGATAAGAGTATTATAAGAATACCCAAAAGTCCTAAAGGTTCCTAAAACCTCCCCTTAAACTCTGATACATATGTTGCCCAAAAATATGTATGAACATAAAAATTTATGTCAAGATAGGAATATAAATATTCCAACCATCATCCATAAATGAAAACATACTCAAATGATTCTCCAAGGATCCATTAGTAACTCTGTATCCAATGGTACAATGCTAACACCACCTGCACACTTAGATTAGAAACCACAAAACTAACATTGTTGCTGACAACGCCACGATAACACTTGTCAGCGTTAAGATAACCTTTGTAAGCGTTAGAAAAATATAGTGGAAAATCTAACTTCAAAAAGACCAATAACAATGCATTATCCTGTACATTTTACAATAAGACCCCAAAACACATATTATGTGAGATTGATCATTCCAATACTTTTTACTAAGTATTGAAACCTTCCAGCGTCAAAAGGTTTAGTTAATAAATCAGACACATTTTCTTCTTTGTCAACCCTATCTGGTTGTATTAAACCCTTTTCAAAACAATCCCTTATAAAATGATGTCTAATTTCTATGTGTTTTGTTTTAGAATGATGTACATGATTTTTAATAATGCATAAAGTGCTGTTATTGTCAACAAAAATCTTGGTATGCATGAAATTATACCCATAATCCAACAGCTGGTTCTGAATCCATAAGACTTGTCCACAACAAGCAACTGCAGCAACATACTCTGCTTCAGTTGTAGAATTGGCCACCACTGTTTGTTTCTTGCATTGCCAAGATATCAACCTACTCCCAAGAAACTGACATCCACAAGTTGTGGATTTTCTATCAAACTTATCACCACTATAGTCACTGTCTGAATATGCAATAAGATCCAATGGTGAATCTTTTGAGTACCACAAGCCAAGATCTGGATAACATCTAAGGTACCTAAAGATTCTCTTGACAGCATAGAGGTGACATTCTTTAGGAGTCACTTGATGGCGTGCACATGCACACACAACAAACATGATGTCAGGTCTTGAGGCTGTGAGATACATCAATGAACCAATCATTGATCTATAGTGCCTGACATCTACATCTTTTCCATCTCCAACTTTTCCCCAAGGGTGTTCTCTATCCATAGGAGTAGTAGCCCTCTTTTCATGTGGAGAAAAGCCAAACTTCTTAAAGATCTCTGCTACATACTTATCCTGAGAAATGAAGATACCATCTTCTTTCTGCTGAACTTGTAACCCTAGAAAGAAGTTCATCTCCCCCATTGCACTCATCTTGAATTTGTCTGTCATAAGCTTGGAAAAGTCCTCACTCATCTTTGGATTGGTGGAACCAAAGATGATATCATCAACATAAACCTGAACAAGTAAGACATCCTTACCATCCTTCTTTGTAAATAATGTCTGGTCTATGGTGCCCCTTTTGAATCCATTTTCCACCAAATAAGTGGACAATGTATACCATGCTCTTGGGGCTTGATGAAGTCCATACATAGCTTTCTTGACTCTATACACCTTGTCTGGATTCTCTGGATCTTCAAAACCAGGAGGCTGCATAACATATACCTCCTCAACAATTATGCCATAGAGGAAAGCATTTTTCACATCCATTTGATAGACAGTGAAGCCCATGCAGGAAGCATAGGCTAAAAATATGCTTATGGCCTCAATCCTTGCAACTGGTGCAAAGACCTCCTCATAGTCTATCCCTTCCTCTTGTGTATATCCCTGAGCCACTAAACGTGTCTTGTTTCTGACCACAATACCTCTTTCATCTTTCTTGTTTCTAAGAACCCATCTTGTCCCAATAGGTCTACATATCTGGGACAATCAACCAGCTCCCAAACATCCTGAATAGCAAATTGGTGAAGCTCATCCTGCATTGCTTCCACCCAACTTGGTTCTTTGAGAGCATCAAAAATCTTCTTGGGTTCCTGTTGTGATAGAAAACAGGCAAACAAACATGCTTGAACAAGAGGGGTATCAACCTTCTTGTGTATATTGGCAATAAATCCACCAAGACTCTGATGAGATCTTCTAGTCTGAACAGGAGACATGACATCCCCAATAATTTGAGAAGTAGGGTGATTCGTCATAGTAGAAGTAAGAACTCCTCCCTCAAAAAGTCTGTTGTCTTCAATCTCATCCTCCAAGTTGCCAATATCTTCTTCAGACTCTCTTCCATCAATATTTGTATGAACCTCTTCATTCCTGCTTGAAGGTTCACCTTGTTCAAAATTTGAAGAGAAAATATGCTCAAAAGTGTTGTCAACGCCTGAACCAAGATTGTCAGCGTTTGGATCATCAACGCCTGAAATGGTGTTGTCAACGTTTGAGCCATCAATGCCTGAATTTGTCCTGTCAGCGCGAGATTTTCCTTTGTCAGCGCCTCAAGGACCATGCATGTTGTTAACTGGTGATACTTGGGGACCACCATTTTCCTTTCCAGCAGCAGCAGTAGCAGCAAAAGCATCTGTCCATATGGGAATAGTGGCATACTCTTGTATGGGAGATGACTTGTCTGCTTGTGATCTAACCTCTTCATTAACATGTGTACCTGAAACATCAACAACTGGTTCTTCCACAACATTTGAAGTTACCTTCACAATGTCTTGATTAGTAACAGGCATATAATTCAAAGTCCTAGATAGAGGTTCCAAGTCAAACAACCAATTTGGACCACTTTTAGGATCACTAGGTTTACTCTCTAAAAACCTAACATGTACTTTCTCAAGTATACATTTTTCCTTCTTAAGGTAAACCCTATATCCCTTACTCTGCACTAAATAACCCATGAAATAGCCTTCATCACCTTTAGCACTAAATTTACCTAAGGCATCACTGGTATCCAACACAACTACATGACAGCCAAAAGGTTTAAGAAAACCAATTTTAGGTTTCCTTCCCCAAAGTAACTCATAAGGTGTTTTGTTATGTATCTTGTTGACCAATGCTCTATTCTGAACATAACAAGCTGTATTCACAGCCTCAGCCCAAAAAGCTATGGGAAAGTGAGCATCAGCCAACATAGTCCTGGCTGCTTCAATTAGGGTTCTATTCTTTCTCTCAGCAACCCTATTTTGCTGTGGGGTTCTGGCAACACTAAAATGCCTAGTAATCCCTTTCTTAGCACAAAAATCATCCAATAGCTTATTTCTAAACTCACCACCATTATCACTTCTAAGCATTTTAACTTCGTTACCAGTTTTCTTCTCAATCTGAGTAATAAAGCTAATTAAAGTATCAGCAGTGTCACATTTCATGGCTAAAAAGAAAGTCCAAGTAAACCTAGAAAAGTCATCTGTGATGACAAAGCAGTATGATTTACAATTCAAACTCTCTATATTAGTTGGACCAAACAAGTCAATATGCATCAAGTGAAGTGGTTTAGAACTAGAGTGCACCTGTTTAGACTTAAATGAGACCTTGTGCTGCTTGCCTTTAAGGCATGCAACATAAGACTGGTCATTGTGGAAAGCCTTTTCAGGCAAACCATCAACCAAACCAAGTCTCACAAGTCTGTTTATCTCTACTTCTCTACTACATATAAAGGAAAAACCCCAAAACCTTGAATGTTGAAAATGACTTAATTATGGAATTGTTGAAAAATTAAATGCATAGAAGTTGGATATTAATTATGGAATTGTCGAAAAATTAAATGCACATAAGTTGGATAAAGTAGGAAATGTTGAAAAATTAAACCATAAACAATTTCATAAGTTACCGGGTCATGGGTTCCACCACCGAATTAATTCGGTCGAGTAACTTGGTCACGGGTTCCACCAACGGGTCAACCCGGTCGAGTCATCGGGTTATGGATCGACCATCGGACCAACCCAATTGAGTCACCGGGTAACGGGTTCGGCCATCAGGCCAATCTTTTCGAGTCACGAGTTCGACCATCGGGTTAACCCGATCGAGTCACCGGGTCACGGGTTCGACAACCGGGTCAATTCTGTCGAGCCACCGAGTCACTGGTTTCGACCACCGGTCAATCCTATCAAGTCACCGGGTCACATGTTCAACCACCGGGACACGAGTTCGACCATCGAGTCAACCCGATCGAGTCAATGGGAACGGGCTCGCCAACCGGTTTAACCCGGACGAGTCACCGGGTTACTGATTCGACCATCGGGTCAATTAATAAATCATTAACTATCTATCGCTAGGCAATTATTGGGTCATGAGTTCGACCATCGAATCAATTAGCATATCATTAATTATATGTTTTTAGGTAATTCCACTGCTATGCGCGGGTAATCGTCTAGTATTTTTAAAGTTAATGTGCCCTAGTCTCATGTGTCATAGATTACTCTCATCAACTGAAGCTTTAGCATAAAAACATGACATATTATTATTCATCCTAATACCATTAAGATTCACATTATAAATGTCCTTATGCCTAGGTGTTCTATAGTCAATATATTTCTCATCTAGAATTTTAAAATCCTTGCTCAACACCAAGCATTCAGTATCAGTAAAAAGAACCTTATTTTTGTTATCACAAACTTGTGATACACTAAAAAGATTGTAATCAAGTTCTTTTACCAGAAACACGTTTTCAAAACGCAAGTTCTTGGTGAAAAGAGTTCATTTGCCTATGATAGTTCCATATCCGCCTCCAAAGTAAACTTTATCACCATCCTTAATGGGAGTGAAGTTAGTCAGATAATCTTCCTTCCCTGTCATGTGCCTAGAGCATCCACTATCCCAATAGCCATAATCATTTACCTGTTTTTGAATGCCCTGCACATAAAGAAAAAAAATTAGTTTTCTTTGGGAATCCAAGCTTGAGCAGACTTGGATCCATCTGGTTGTTCAACAAGAACAAACTTAGTTCTCATAACAACCCCTTGTTCATCCCTTTTTGGATGAAATACCCAGTTAACCCCAATTGGTTTTGTGATGACCTTTGAAATATAATTAAATCTGTTGCAGGTCATAGAAATCCTATTAGAATTAGGGTTTTCATCTTGCTTAGATCTCCATGTCAAGCTAGAAGAATCTTTAGACCCCTTTCCATGTGGTTGCAAATATTTAGGTCTGGCAACGTTTCTGACAGCGTTGGATTTGGTCTTGTCAACGCTGAAAATACCCTTGTCAGTGTTGAACCTAGGGTTTGCTACAAAAACCCATTGCCTATTAGACCATGTATTGGTCTTCTGAGAAGGTCTTTGTCCATGAGTGTTAGACCCTTTGGTAAAGAATGGGGCTGGTCTAACAACTTGTGGACTTTGCTCCACAAAAGTTTTGGGTCTGACAGTGTTTGACCTTTTAACAGCGTTGACCTTGGAAGCGTTGACACACTTATATGCTAAATGTGAGAAGCTACCACAAGTGTAACAGGATTTTCTAGACACAACTCTAGGTCTAGAAGAGAAGAAGCCTGTTCCATTATCACTAACTTGGCTTTTAGGTGACCTAGTATTCCTATACATTTCTGCATACTTAATGCTAGGTTTTCTAACAGTGTTTGAGCCAAGGTCAACATTCTTGCCAGTGATTGGGTTTGTTACTTTAATAGGGGTTGACTCATTTGGACTATCACAAAGCATGCCACCCTTGACAAATAAGGTAGGGTTGGCTTTCTTCCATTCATTCAAGTCAGTCAAATTTTGCCAATACTCTTCAACTGGGGTAAGGACTCTTGGTGGAGGAATAAATTCCTCTTCTTGGAGTTCTAGTAAACCAGTCCAAGATAAGTCCATTCTTTGGACACCATAGAAGTCCCCAGCTGGTGGTGGAACAACAGAATAGTCATTCATCCCAATTCCAGTCATGTCCTTAGGATCCCTTTGTTTATTAACACATTCTCCTAGGATTTGTGAGGCCTTATCAAATCTCTGAATTTTAAGGTCAACATTATCCTTATTCTTGATAGCCTCATCTAACTTAGCCTGTAATTCAGCATTGATCCTTTCCATGATGTTCCTATCATCATTACTAGCATTTAGATCATGTTTTAAGATATTTATTTTATCTTTTAGGTCAAGCTCCATTTTCTTATAATCATAAACTGTCTTCTCAGTTTGAGTGAGAGCAATTTGATAGTTAGACAACTTGCATCTCTCAGTACTCACATCACTTAACAATCTTAAAACCTCTTTGTTAAGCTTTTCAGTATTTAAACGACAACCCTTACTACAAAAAGCATCATCGTATACCTCATTGTCTGATGAAGAGGAGGAGTGTGCCATGAGAGCATATTGAACATGCTCTTCTTCTTCTATCTCAAAAACCAAAGCTTTATCCTCTTCCTCATCCTTAGCCAAATAGCTCTAGTCCCATCTAATACCATCAATTTCTTGCACTGCCACCATGGACTTAGGATCCCGAGCCTTAACAATTTGGCTTGAGGGTTTTCTAGCATCAGATCTTCTTGGAGATCTGCATTCCCTCATAAAGTGCCCCATACGATGACAATTGTAGCACTCAACCTTGGATTTATCAAATCCAGCACTGTCCTTTGCATTGAAGGTCATCTTCTTCTTAAACCTTCTATTCCATCTGTTTGCTCTTATACTTGCAAGAGCCATGTTCCACTTTATATCCATCTCCTCCAAGTGCTCATCACTTATTTGATCAAGGTCCTCATATGTAATCACTGAACCATTGGGCAATGAAGCAATGTATGCATACACAGTATCCAGATCCAAACCACCAGGCTTAACTCTTGGTGAGTCAATTTTGTATGTGTCAGCGTCTGAATGTGAGGCGTTGACAAGATATGATCCAGCGTTGACACATGTTGATGCAGTAACTGGGTGCATGTATGAGTCCTTCTGATCAAATTGACCTTCACTATGTGAGAAGAAGGCCATGTTATTATTGGTAGACTTACTTCCATGCTCCAAAAGAGTTTCATTCTCCAACAGCCTCAGTTTGTTGTAGATATCATCAAAAGTAGAACTTTTGTGAGTGTTATTTACAATTATAGATCTTGCCACAATCTTCCACGCATCACCAAGGCTTTTAAGAAAAGTGGCAATAATGTCAATATCACCAACTTGTGTCCCAATGAAGGACAGCTTGCTTGTAATGTCAAGCAGTCTGCTTCTCACACTGCTAAGCTTCTCATTAGGTTGAGCCTTAAAAACAACATACTCATGCAAGAGTTGCTTCTTCTTCTCTTCCTTAGTATCAGCATTACCACCATATGCAACTTCAAGGGCTGCCCAAAGGTCTTTTGCAGACTCATAACCTCTATATTTGTGCTGGTTTTCTTATCTCAAGGAGAGTTTCAGAATGTTTAGGGTTTTCATATCAACCAATTTCGTTGCTATGTCTTCAGCAGACACAACTCTACGATCATCAGGTTTTTCTTTCTTATCTTCTTTTGAACATCCTTGAACAACTGATCTTGTAGCAATGGCATTAGCAATCTTTTGAGCTTTATTGAATGTGTTTCCATATTCAATAATCTCCCAGAGAGTGTAGTCATAGATCCCCAGATATTGCTCAAAGTTGAACTTCCACAGCTCAAAATTGTTTGCATCTAGCATGGGAATCTTGATGTTGTGGTTTGAGGAGGAGGAGGTTGCTTCTGGAGTGGACATGATGCTTTTAGGGTTTTGTGAAAATTAGGGTTTTGGTGATTTTAGGGTTCTTGTGTTCTTTTTAGATCAAAGTTTCTCAACAAGCTCTGATACCACTTGTTGATCCCAAACTTAGATCGATTAAGCTTGTGTAAACGAGATTAGATCAAGTTATACACGTAGAGAAACTTTGTTTATGTATAAAGTAATCTAAGTGTTATGCGGAATTAACACTTAAAGAAGAACACACAAAGGATGTAAACAAACTTTCACTTGATTGATAATAACAAACTTGCTTCCAATGAAAGTGTTTAACGTATGAAAACTTATTATGAACATAACCTAAAGGTCTTCTTTTATAGACATAAGAAGCCTTGTACAAGAGTCTATGTATCAACTATTCTAGGTAAAGATAATTATAGAAAATATAATGTTGAACTTATCTTTACTAGAAACAAACTAGAAACATAATACGCGTAGACCATATCTTTCTATCAGTGCTTGTCTTCAACCTATCAACGCTTGACTTCTTCTTGTCAGCGCTTGATCTTTAAACGTTTGTTTTCTTCTTATCAACGCTTGTTTTCCTCTTGTCAGCGCTCAAGTGGACTGGCTACATTTTATTCCCAACAAAGCGTACGTGCATATGGACTGGAAGCTTTCTAGCCTTTCTTTACTTTATGCATTATCTATACTTTGATACTCTTTCCATGGACATTGTTTAGCCCTTTCATTTATAGTACTTATGTTTGTGTGTGATGAGCTTTACTTTTGGACTACCGATGTTTGATTCCTATATTTCCTTTTATGGTCATGTAATGTTTTAGACATTTATCCTTGTATGCTTTGATGACACGCCATAATCACGTGTGACATTCCATTTATCAAAATAGGGTGTTACAATAATTCTTGAGTTTCCAGAAGTGTCCTTTTAAAGATTCGCATCTTGGTGGTTTGATGCCCAAATTTGAAATTGATTCTGGCTTCATGTGACTATCCCGTGTGGGTTGGCAGCTTGAAAATTGATCTTGGACGTTCAACTGAGCGTAGGGGAAAATCCTATAATGTGGGGCGTTGATTCTCTGTCAAGTTTTTTGTCTTCATCTCAAAAGTGTAGCAGGGGAGGGCTCATGTGATTGCTGGGATGATGTGGCATCAAAATAATGGGTGGGGATGTGATTAGTGTACCATGATTTATTAATCTGCACTAGTTGGCATCTTTTCCCTTTGATTTGAAGCCAATTTGGATTAGGGTTCGTAAGGTGAATAGCAATGTTTTAAAACCCGGTTTTTTAATTGACCCGGATGAGTCACCGGTTCACCGGGTCACCGGTTCAACCGGTTGGACCGCTTAATTAAACCGGTTTACCCCAAAAGGAATATTTCCCATTTGTTATTCGTTACTACATTTTCAACCTAACATTCAACCCAACTCAATATTATATACTAATATTAAAAAAACATCCATTCATTTTAATAAAGCATTGGTTTTAGGATTGTACTTGTTTTGAGTACATCATATTACTATTATGGCTCATGTGTCATCACTATCATCCACTGACCCATGTAAAGTTCTTTTTTCCATCTTCTTTGTTTAACAAATACAGTAAACAACAAACAAAACAAAGATCCCACAAAAATAAAATCTCGTTTCATCCATCAATCATTGATGAGACTGTATTTATACATAGTCTCATCGTCCAAATAGGGCTTAAAACGCTTAAAATATCATCAAAATACCCAAATATATGCTTGTGTTTGTTCATTGTGTATTTTATGTACGGATATCGTGAATTCACCAAAAGATTACAAGAATCAAGCAAAAACGAACACGGGAAACGAAGTCGCACAAAGAACCGGACCCGAATCATGATTTTCCTATGAAGTCGTTGAAGTTTGAAGATTTGGCAAGAATGGTCCCTCAACTTTTGAAGATTTGTTATTTTAAACCCTTGAAAACTCAAAATTACATTAAGGGTCCCTTAAATGACAAAATATACTATATTGGCCCTTGAAGAATGCTCAAAATTACAAGAAGAGTCCTTATCCTATGGTTTTAAACTTTAAGGGACTGAAACTGTAATTGGACTAATCTTATTTATAAAGCATCATGCCCTAAATGCAGTTGGAAACTTATATTGACAAGAAAATGGAAAGTGGGGGACCAAATGCGCCCAGACATACAAACTACTCCCCTCCAATCCCCAAATGCCACATCACCACTCCACCAATAAAAAACCTCCACATCCTCATACCTCCTCCACGTCTGACTTCCACCATCCCAAACCCTTTTTATTTATTAATTTGGATTTTCAAATTAAGATTAATAAATAAAAGGGCGGTTAACACCAGATTAAACACTCACCTCTTCACCCCTTAAACCCTAAAAATTACAAGGATGAATTAAACACAAATCAAAGGGGTTTTGTTTAAAACGATCCAGATCTTTGATTAATGGTAAGATAATCTAAACCCAACCCTATAATCACCCACCAGCTCACCCCATGTGACTGTGGGGACCTCCCCTGCTCACGTCTCTATCCCCCAAACCCAAGAAGACGACCAAATCAATGGTAAATGTAATTCCTTGGTCCCTACTCATTTTTAAATGCCCAAGATGACTCCAACAGCTCAGCAACATCAGAATCATCACATGGGCATACTTTTGACTGATTTTCAAAGATTCTTCAAAGGGCAAAATTGGGTATTCATGTATTAGGGTTTTTTAGTCTAGTATGTTCTATTATAGCCTATATAAAGAGGATGCAACCTGTGCATACCCTTTTGTTCCAGTTTTTTGTAAACTTTTAATTTATTAATGAAAATGAATCATTGAATTTATGCAAAAAGCTATGTTCCAATTTTAAAGTTTTCTTTAGTGTAATTTAGTGTAAGGATTCATTGTTTATGAAAATTGGTATAAGGTTTCAAAGTTGTCACGTTTTAAGGGATTTTCAGAAATCAAATTTTTTTGGGTGGTGGAAAAGTTTTTTTAAGATGAATGAAAATTTTTTGATGAAGTGATAGTGGATTCAGAAGTTTGATTACAGCTTATATAAAAGACTTTTGTCAAGATTTTAGAAGTGTTAAGTTTTTGAGGTTTGAAAAGCTTTTTTACAGTTTTCCTTCATTATAATCCATAAGCCATACGCTGGCTTAACCAATAAGCCAGTCTTATAGCTTCATAGCATTGTACCAGTTCACCTTTTGTTGGTTTCTTTAACTTTGCAGGTTTACAAGGAGGTATTTGTTTTCATTTTTAAGAATATAGGGGTGTTTGGACTGCTATAGTCCCCACCTAGTTCATCTCTACATCAAACAAGATCAGCACAAGCCCGAGCTTGTATGGAGATGGCATTGCAGCCATAGTGGGGCCCGGATGTGGGTCCCACAAGGTAATCCCTAGGCTTGAACCCTCTATGCTTGCATGACTTGTGTGATTTTTGGTTTTTGTGGATTTGATGTTTAGATGTTAGATTTAGTTGTTATTCATGTTATTTTAGGACTCATATGTACGTTTTAGTATTGCTCAATTTGTTTAATCAAGTTTTGAGTGTATTTGGTTTGAAATAGTCCATTTTCAGAAAATACAAGGGTGTTTGGGTTTAGGGTTGTGACAGTTTAAGGTGACATAAAACTTGTTTATAACCACTCAATCACAATTCTCAGGTATTTGTAGGGTCATATCAGTCTTTGGTTTTTAGTATGGATAGGGTTTAAAGTATTTGGCTTGTAAAATTTGGTAAAATCTGCTTAAAATCAGTGAGCCCATTTTTCTGCTTGTTTAAGTGTTAATTGACCATCATTTTGTAGTATGTTAGATTTGGAGTTTGTCTAGGGCCTAGACCTGGTTTGATATAAATTGTGAGTGATATGGGTGAGTTTTGATCAACCAAAACTCACCAAATTGCACAAGAGATCAACAACTGTTCATCAGTCCTACATAACTATAACAGTCACTTTTATAGGCCTTTTGTGTGCATAATATGTGAACAAGCTTGTGTTTTTATAATTTATTTGACTCCCCACAACCCAACTGGTTGTGGGGGTGCCTTTGGATTCAAACAAAACCAAGTAAATCTCAAGATACACATCAATTTGTGCCCAGACCTTGTTTTTGTTCTATCAGTGGGAACAATGTTCCCACTGTTAGTGTTAAAAGTTCCCACTGCTTTGCTATAAGACAAAGTCCTGGAGGTGTCACTATCAGTGTTTCTCTTTTTTGTCTTTAGTGAGCTATTTTAGGAATTATAACTTGATTTTAATTTTGTTAATTTTCTTATTTCATTTCTAATTTTTCTGTTTAGTTTATTTTTATTTTACTGTTCATCTTTTATTTTTTAGATTTAATTGCAATTTAAATTACTTTTTAATCAACTGTTTTTGTCTTTTAGTGCAAGAAATTAGTATTTTTCAGTTTTACAAATTTTCTTAGATTTAGAAAATTATTTTAAGATTTTTAGTTCAAAAATATTTCACTGTTCACTTTTTTTTTTAATTTTTTGAATTAATTTAGTTTAATTTGGGTTTAATTATTATATGTTTTGTCTTTTAGTGAAAATTTTTACTTTTTTCAAACTTTATCATTTTTCTACTGTTCATTAGTATAATTTAGGATTTTTAAAAATGTCAAAATATTTTAGCATTATTTTAATATTTTTAGTCATTATTTTAGTTTAAAAATAGTTTTTAGTGTTTTAAAAATAGAAAAATAGTTTTGAAAATTTAGAAAAAATAATTTTTAGTTTTAAATAATATAAGTGAGTTATTTGTTCAATAAAATAATATTTTGGGCTTTTTCTTAATTATATTTAAATTTAGGGCTTTAATTAGCATTTAAAATTAAATATTTAATTAATAAAAGGTTTTAAAATTTATTTATTGAATTTTTATTCTTATTTATATTATTTTAGACTTAGTTTTAATTTTTAAATAGTTTTTAGCTTTAATTTTTATTTTCGTCACGTTTTACGTATTTATGTTCGCGTTTTACGTTATTACGTCGTAGTGTAATCGTAGTCGTAGCTCCTCTTTACTTTTTCCCTTCTAAACCAAAAACGTCACTAATCCAAACTTTGATTTTATATAATTGGAACACTTAATCCACACACCTCCTTCGCGAACGAACCCGCATTTATTCGACTTGTCGGTTTTCCTAAATCGTCAAGTTTAATACTTGCCCATTATACGCTCTTTTTCCTAAAAGACGTGTTTTTACAACAATCATTTTGGCGCCGCTGCCGAGGAGGTGTTTTTAGTGTTCCATTACTATTATCGTGTTTGTGTGAGTAGTGCGTTTTTGCTTTTCAATTTTTGGAAAGCGTACATAAACGTACATACTCATTTTTGTTATTTTTCTTTATTATATTATAGTATCCAAATAAATAGTGTTTAATTTTCCTAAATTAAACACACAACAATCTTTACTATATTGTAGATATCCCATTATCATTTTCGTTTTTCTTGTGAATATATTACTATATTGTACTTACGTAGAACAATAAATATACAAGTACTCCAAAAGAGTGAAAACGCAACCTTGATTCGGGATTTCATCACTCGATCATTGTATTCGAATCTAAAGCAAAAGTTTAAAGGCAAAATAGATAAATACTTTCGCGAGGCTTAATTTCAATTAACACAAACTATAAGGTGGGTATAAGGCGGTTGTATTTCACGACCTAAGGGAAAAAGGCTCTTAAGTGCTTAGTGCCGCCTCGTTTCCCCCGCTTGCTTGTGCGTGTTTTGAGAAAGAGGGCCAATCGAGGGTTTCCGCCCAAGTATTATCTACGTATCATATATATTTGCTTGTTTTCAAGATTAAACCCTCTTGAACGTTTTGTTGCACTACCAACGTTCTAAAGTAATCGAAAGCGTTCACTGCACGTGATCGTTTTCATTCTTTGAGGCTCCTTTAATCGAGAAATCGATTCGAGGGGAGATTTGTAGATTTGTGTCTACGTAATACAAAAAAATCCAAAAAATTAAAAAACAATCAAAAACCAAAAAAACCGAAAAATCTAAAAACCACAAAAAGAATCTTCTTTGCTACCTCCCATTCTACGCTTAGTGCATGCGCACTCGATCGAAGGATTATTCTAATTCTAGCGACGCTTCGAATCGACGCAATCGTAATCGAAGGAATCGACGACGTAGACGGGATTTAGAAATCGACGTTCCTAATATCGTTGTTGAAGAGACCGTAGAGGAGATGGCCGACAATCGTTCGATTATGGAATTGCTCCAAGCCCCACCGAGGGTTATGGAGACGCGATCGTAATTCCCGCTATCGAAGCGGAGAATTTTGAGATTAAGGGCGGAATGCTTTCGTTAATCCAAGCTACGAAGTTTCGAGGTCGTGAAGCCGATAATCCTCATGACCATATTCGGAATTTTGATCGTCTTTTAGCCACGAGCATGTTTAAGAACGTCGACACCGATGTCGTCAAGCTTATGCTTTTTCCGTACTCGCTCGATGGTGCCGCCAAGGATTGGTACGAGATAGAGCCACCTAATTCGATAACTACGTGGAAGGATCTCGTCTCCAAGTTCGTTAATTATTTTTTCCCACCGTCTAAGACAACGTTTTTCAAAAATGAAATTACGAAATTTGAGCAAAAACCGAATGAATCTTTTAGAGACGCGTGGGATCGTTTTAAGGAATTTCTTAGGCAATGTCCTCACCATGGTTTTTCCGAGTTTCACCAAATCGATACGTTTTACAACGATCTTAATTTTCAAGAACAAGATTCGTTGATTTCCGCCGCCGGTGGAAACTTTTTGGGTAAAACTCCGAAAGATGCATTGATAATTATCGAAAACCGATCCAAGGTTTACCAACTCCGCAATGCACCGAGTGTTGCCAATGTCGCAAATGTTAGTAATTCTAATCACGACATTGAGAGAGTTGATGCGAAGGTCGATAAGTTGACGAATGTGTTTACGTCTTTTCTCGTTGAAATGCAAAAGAAAGACGCTCCCGCTACGGTGAAAGCGGTTGAGGTTTCGTGTACGTTTTGTGGCGGACCTCATAATTATTACGAGTGTGCGGCTATGGATGGCCAAACGTCGAATGTGAGTGCATTAAATGGAAACAACAGTTTTCAAAATCAAAATAACGCGGGTCCATCACAACAAGGCAATTATAACCAAGGCAACAATTTTTCGAATCAAAACCGTAACAATTTTCAAGGAAACAATCAACAAGGGAATTTTCAAAACCAAGGTTATAATCAAGGTCGTAATTTGAATTGGCAAAATCGAGACAATAATCAAAACTCGAATTTTTCAAATAACAACAATCAAGGGAACAATTTTTCAAATGGGAATCAAAACAATTTTAAAAGAAGTAATCAAAACCAAGGGAACTTTAATTCAAATGAAAATAGTTCGTCAAACGATTTTCAAAATTACATGAAAACGAATGAGGCTAATATGAGACGATTAGAGTGAGAAATTGGTACTTTGAAAAACGACTTTACAATTACTTTGAAATTGCAAATCACGAAGATTGAGCAAGGGAAAATTGACATTAAAAAGATGTTTTCGGCCATTATGAACAAAGCCTCGGGTGCGTCATCGAGTTGGTTACCTAGTGACACCGTCGTAAATCCGAAGGAACAATGTAAAGCCGCCTCGTCTCGTGAGAAAGGTCGTGTGATTAAACCTAACCTTGAAGGATTTCAAGTTATTCCTTCTTCTCAACCCTCTACTTCTAAGACGTCTTATTGTTCTAAAGTCGATGGGGTGAACGTGGCGACCAAGGAAAAGAGTGCACACCCTCGTGTACCCCAAATTCAATCCACGGTTCAAAAAGAGAACTTCATCGACCTTACCAAAGTAACCCTTGAAGAAACTTGTGCATCGATCCTTCTTAGAAAACCTAAAAGGCGTATGCCGAGAAAGAAAGAGGATCCGGGCCAATTTCTATTACCTTGTGATTTTTCCGAGATTGAGGGATGTTAAGCCCTTGACAATTTAGGTGCTAGCATCAATCTCATGCCTCATTCTATATGGAAATTGATGAGATTGCCTAATCTTACCCCCACAAACATGACAATCGAGCTTGCAAATTGTACACCATTAATACCAATTGGAATAGCCGAGGATGTCTATGGCAAAGTTGGAAAGTTTGTTTTTCCCGCGGATTTCGTTATATCTGATTACGAGTGTGACCCTAAATGTCCCATTATTTTAGGCCGACCATTTTTATCAACGGCTCGAACCGTGATCGACATCCACGAGGGGAGACTTACTATGAGATATGGGTAGGATAAAATGGACTTTTTCACGAGTAAATCCCAAGTGTCTTGTGATAATGAAAAAACCGAGGTTTCAAAACCTAATGTTTCTAAACCTAATGATTTCAAAATGTTAACTTTAGCGGAAAATATGAGGCTTAATGCATGTTTTGAAAAAATTAAGAAGAACGGTTTTAAAGATGAAGATTTTAATGATAAAGAATATGTGTACCTAATTCAAAAGGGTATGTATAAATTTATGAATGAAAATTCACTTTGGGATGCATTCGATGAAACAAGTGACACACCAATTCGGAAGGGCGACGTTAGTGCCATCACGACAATGACCAAAATGGACTCATCTTCACCACCTTCGAAGGACCACGTCTTTGAGGCTTCAACTTCTAACTCAACCGAAGTGCCTCCTTTTCCTAGCCCAACACCCGTTGAGGCTAAAGGTTTCATCGACATCGATCCTCTCGTCTTAGAAAAGTCACCTAAGCATAGTCATTCGACTTGTAAGACCATGGTTGTGAGTGCTCACATCGACTCTTTATTTGACGACGATGATGGCGATTTTGTCGAGATTGATCACGTACTTCAAAATCCACATGCAATTTTTGATTCTACTAAAAAGAAATGCGTGAAGTACGATGATTACGAGTTTGATTCCGAGATTGAGGAAATCATTGAACGAGAGCTAGCTCTTTTGCCTCCACTTCCACCTACGAGTGAGGTCGATCTTTCCAAAATCGAGGATGAACTAAATGAGTTAGAACGTCTTATTTTCGATGACGAACCAACTCATGTGACCAACAAAAATCCAATTCTCGAGGAGTTACCTAATCAACACTCCTCAAATGAGAATTACATTTACCACATTCGTGAGGATTTAACTTATCAACAATCCCCATAAATGGATGATGGTTTCGTGCTTGATCGTGATCTCTTCGAGAGAGTTTCTAAGATACTCAAGGAGGGGAATGACAAACCTTGGTTTGACAAGCCTATCTTTGATGAAGAAATCGATGAGATCGACGTTCATGAAGATGACGTGTATGTAGACCCCGAGGGGGCGGTGTTCTTTATTGATCGACGTTTTGAGAACTTATATAATCCACCACCCCCTAACCGCGACTTAAATGTGAGGATTTTTAGCGCGACTAATTTTGAATTTGACACGGAAAATATTTCCGACATTATCAAATCGGGTTTTCATAAAGAGTTTAAAAACGATGAAAAAGGAAAGGATTTTAAAAATGTTTTAAAAGATTTTTCTACAAGTTTAACTCCGTCATTGATAGGTGTGTAAACACCCATCTTTTCTACCACTTAATTACAATAATAACTGGACCAAAACGTGTATTTTATGTCTTTTATGTCGGAATTATGCGTGGTTTGTGTTTTTGTTGTGATTTAGGACGAAAAGGTGAAAAGTGGAGAAAACACGGGCATTTACGGACTTTTATTGAAGAAAAAGATGAAAGACGAAGTCAAGAAGTCAAGAGTGCAAAAAGAACGGAAGTCCAAGATCAATTCTGAAGATTTATGGAAGAAAAAGTCAAAAGACGGAAGTTTATCAAAAGCCGCAGAATTTAAGTCTATTTTATTGAAGAATTTAAAGACGAGTTCAAAGAAATCCCGAAGTCAAAAGTCCCTTAAGTCCAAGTTTAAAGAAGATTAGAAGAAAAGGACTAAGTATGCAATTAATGAAGATTAAAAGAAGGAGGGACTTAATGACGCAATTAAGAGAAAAGGAAAGAGGGGAGGAAGCTTCCTTAATCCTCCCCTATAAATAGTCATTAGGATTTACATTTCATTCTTGTTGGCTAATAGTGACAATTAGTTCTTCCACTTTTAATTACCTTGTCATTTAAATACTTGTCCATTTAATTACCTTGTCTTGCACCTTAATTACCATTTAATTTCAAGTAAGTTTTTCTTTTAATTCTCGCACTTTTACTTTATCTTGTTAATCTCATTCTACCTTTCTTAATCTTTGATTCTTATTGTTTATGTTCATGTTCATGTTCTTATTCTTTCTTATTTTGATCAAGTGGTTTTGATTATTTTGATTAGTTTTGTGAGTTTGAATTGTTTTGAATTGCTTGTTTATCATTAGTTTATGTTTATTCGTTTGTTTGATTCATTCTTGTGGTTGATTTTCTTTTGTTTTGTTTAAATTCGTGTGTTATCTTTTCCCTTGTTCTTCGTTATTCTTGTTACTGATCTTTCCCAGGATACAGCCAAGCCCAGCATTATTCCGAGTAAGCTTTTCATTGGATGACTATTCGGAATATTGAATATTCCGAATAGTGGTTTTATTCCGAGTTGGCAGGTTATTCCGCGTAGAGGAATTTTCCGAATAGGTATTCCGAGTAAGGGCTGTTATTCCGAATAGGCTCAAGATTCCGCATAGGAGTATTATTCAGGATAGGGAGTGTATTCCGGATAGGAGGATATTCCGAATAGGTGACAATATTCAGAATAGGCCAAATATTCCGAGTAGGACTTTATTCCGCATAGAGGTGTTATTCCGAATAGGCAGGACATTCCGCATAGGGGACTTATTCCGAATAGGTGACAATATTCAGGGTAGGGAACTTATTCCGAGTAGGTCTATTATTCCGAATAGACCCACTATTCCGGATAGAGTGTTATTCCGAATAGAGATCATTTTTAGTTTCTTTAATATCAACTTTTAATTTTCTGCCTTATTAACTCCTAGCTTAATTTTCCCGCCTTTTTCCTTAGTTGCACTTTAAATTTACTTGCCTTAGTTTTATTTTATCCTTGCCTTAGTTTTAAGTTTTAGTTGCGTTTTAAGTTTGCCTTAGTCAGATTTAAGTTTGCGTTATTTACATTTAGTGCCTTTTAATTCTTGTCTCGCTTTTAATTACTTGCACCATTTATCTTTAAATTAGATTTAGATTTACTTTAAGAGCACTTTTACTTAATTGTTTCGCACCTTTATTTAAAAAACTACAACGACACATTTTTGTTCCACCAAAATAAAACAGAGTCACACATTAAACACAAGTTTTTCAATTCGAAGAGACACACGACAAAGAATCTTTTTAACCTGAGTAAAAGCTTAGTTATCAAATGGCGCCGCTGCCGGCTCTTTTCGTAAAGATTAACGGTTTTCTGTGAGAGACGCATTGCTTTTTGGGATCCGTTCACTTGTGAGCGTTATTTTTCTTGCATAAAAAAATTCAAAAAAATCATAAAAATTAAAAAAGTTTTCAAAAATCCAAAAAGATTTTATCTTTATTGTGTATATATATTGTCTTTGTGTTTGGTTTCTTTTTCTTTTGCATTTTCAGGTGTATGCGTACTAGATCTTCTAATTATCAAGAGCCCGAGACTCGAGAAGATTTAAGTATGTCAGGTGTTAACAACAACAATAATCATCCACCGCACCTCAACAATAACAACAATGTTCTTCCACAGCCCGATCGGACAATGGAGGAGCTTTGTCAACCTACAATGTTTGGACGAGGAGGACCGATTGCGCCGATGCAAATCAACGCTCCTGAGTTTTCGTTGAAGCACCACATGATTCAGCAAGTGCAAACAAACCCATTCCATGGATTGCCTGATGATGATGCCAACAAACACCTCGACAAGTTCATTACAATCACCCAAAGCATGAAGCTGCCTGGGGCCACAATGGATGTTCTTCGCCTACAACTCTTCCCACATACTTTATCGCATCATGCCGAGAAATGGTTTGATCGTCTCCCGAAGAATTCTATTCACACTTGGGATGACATGAATCAACGCTTTTTGTCGCGCTACTTTCCACCATCCATGGTTACAAGCCTTCGCAATCAAATCAGCGGTTTCATGCAAGACCCCGATGAATCTCTTTTTGACGCTTGGGAGAGATATAATGTCTTGATCGATAGATGTCCAAACCAAAACATGCTCTCTGTGACCTTAATCGATACTTTCTACAACGGTTTGACTTTTCGAGATCGTGATACGATCAATGCAGCCGCCGGTGGCACATTCATGAAAAGGAGACCCGAGGAGTGTAGAGAGTTAATTGAGAACATGACTACTCACCACAAAAACTGGGATTCCTCTGCTTCTTCTAGGAACAACCCGAGAGTCAATGTTTCTTCTACCTTAGCAAACCCTGAGATGACCGAACTCACCCGCATGATGACTGAAATGAGCAAAAGTATTACGCTTCTCGATTCAAACCAACAACAACAACAAGTTAAAGTGGTTGCTAATCCTTGTGAAACATGTGGTGGTCCTCACCCATACACCGATTGTCCTTCGACTCAAGGAAATCCGGAAAATGTGTATGCAGCTTACGGTAATTATTCACCGGAAAATTACCAAGCTAGACAAAAAGGGGATAGAAATCTGCTGAGCTACCGTTCCAACAATTACCTTTCACCCGGTTTTTCTCCTCAAAACCAAAACCCCGCCAACAACTATAATAGAAGCAACCAAATCCCACCAAGAGCTTCTAACCCTTATCAACCACCCACCCAACAAAACCCACCCATTAATCCCGATGTTGAAGCCACAATGAGAACCCAAGGTGAGCAAATCAAGAATCTACAGAGCCAAATAATCAATTTGAAAGGAGATATCCTGAAGCAAGGTAATGACATTCGAACCGAGGTTCGTGATAATATTCAATCCTCCTTCAGCACTCAAACGACTGAACTAAAGAATCTGTTGGCTAGTTTCTTGCCCGCCACTCAACCTTCTACTTCAAGTTCTCTACCTTCAAACACCGTCACTAATCCGCGAGCTAATGTGAGTGCTATTACTACCCGTAGTGGAGTCACCATCGTAGGACCACCTCCTCCACCACCATCTATCCCTACTCCTCCTACACCTAGTATTAGTGCACCATTACCGTCTCCGCCTCATCATGACGATGTCTCTAGGAAGGACCCTTCAACAACCTAACCCTTACCGACTACACCTTCACCTTCCACCTATAAACCTAGAATCCCATACCGTTCTCGCATAGGCAAGACCAACGATCTAACAAAGCAGGACTCTCAAGTGACAAAATATATCAATATGATTTCTCAAATGGGCTTTAGCATTAGTTTTCTTGAAGCACTTGTCCACATGCCCAAATTTGTTAAAGCGTTTAAGGAATTGCTTAACAAGAAAGAGAAGCTGATTGAACTCGCCAACACACGCTTAAATGAAAACTGCTCTGCAGTTATTCTTAAAGAACTTCCGGAAAAGCATGGAGATCCCGGTCGTTTTGTGTTGCCTTGCGTGTTCGACAAAACTGAAGAATTTACTGCCCTTGCTGATCTCGGGGCTAGTATAAATTTGATGCCTTTAAGTGTTTGGAAAACACTATCTTTACCCGACCTCATTCCAACAAAGATGACTCTCGAACTTGCAAATCGCACTCTCGCTTACCCCGTTGGTATAGCCGAAGACGTGTTTATCAAAGTTGGCGCATTTACTTTTCCGGTCGATTTTGTCGTAGTTGATTATGAAATGTACCCTCGTATTCCTTTAATACTTGGTCGGCCATTCTTGAGATCCGGACGTGCTTTAGTGGATGTGGCCGAAGGTGAGTTAATCTTAAGAGTCGGGAAAGATTCACAAATTTTCAAAATGGGGAAGCTTACAGGTAAAGACTATGGACGAGAATCAGTGAATATGATAAATGTGCTCGATGACTTTATCGTCTACGACAATCCTCTATTCGACTCTTGCATTGATAATCCACTTTTTAATGATGATGTGGATGATTCTCTCCCTACTTTGGACGCTTCTCCCATTTATGATTCTCCACCGGTCTTTGATGCTTATGATGATGATGATTCTAGCTCAGACTCGGATGATTTTGATGATTGTACTTCTGAGTATCCCGAGATGCCCACTTTCGATGATTTTGATGAGGCTGATACTCTCTCGAGCGATTCTTCACATGATGAAGATCCTCCGCCATCACTCGATCCTACTTTGGACGATTACTCATTTGAGGAAGACTTCTCTGAATTTCTCAACACATACTTCCCTCATGAGAGTGATGCTCCTCCTTATGACTTTGAAGATTATCGTCTTGATCCTACTTTGGATTTGAAGCACATTCTGTCAAAGGAGAAGAAACCGGTCGACACCAATATCCGTTGCACATATGATTTGACACCTCTTTGTCCCCCTTCTGAGGACGAGCTTGTGCTTCTTTGCGGATCTTCTTCACACTCGGTTGGGCCTGAGTGCTATTTTCCCCTAAAGGAAAAGGTGTTCGACCCCGGTATTGAAGTCTTTAAGCCATCTCAGTATCCACCTGATGAAATAAAAGGAAAAACATTTGGAAATTTTGAAGACATGCTTGCACTTCACCCTTGCTTCCACCGTGCTCAATCGCTGCTTAAGGGAACCTTGCCTACTCTTCTTTGGCTTGCCTTGTTCGCCTTAAGCTTGTGTTATTTGCTCGATGAAAACTACGTCTTTGATCCTGGTGGATATGTTTCATGCTATTTCCGTTGATGATCAAGGTCGAGTCAGGCTAATGACTCGGTTAACAAAAATCAAGCGCTTCTTGGGAGGCAACCCATGCATCTATCTTTTCGCTTTATTTATCATAAGTGTAGGGGAGACCCGTTGGTTTGCTTTCCTCTCCTCACTTCTTAATCAGGGATTCGAGCTTCAATGATCCTCTCTTTATGATTCTTGACGACCCATGATTCCGTGTTCTACTTTATCCCGGTTCTATCCTAAACTCTTTTTGATTCACTATTTTATATATTTTCTCAATATTAAAATAGGAATCTCTTTAGTTGTCTTTTCCTTAGCGAGATTTAAACAACGTGCACAATGTCCTAAGTGTAGGGGAGTTTACTCCCACATGCTTAAACATTGAGGACAATGTTTATCTTAAGTGTAGGGGGGACTTCTATCGAAGTTAAGTGGTCTTTTCCTTGTCTTTGTCCTCATTTTAACCGGAAAATCAATTTTTCGACATTTTTCAAAATTTTTGATCTATTTTGGCCTATTAGTTTTACCCTTTGTATAGTTATTTTCTTTCTTTGCTAGAATAAATGTTTAATAAGTGGTTTTAATTTTCAAACGTTGTGAATCTTTTGAATCAATCCGAGTTTACTCTAGCTAGTATCCTTAACGTGTTTAAGTCAAGTTTTGCTAGGCTTTTATATAGGGAGCTATAAAACGCGAAAGTCTTAACTCTCACGGGCTAAGAACAAGAACTTTTCGCAAGTTCCTATAATTGATCCTAGAGAGTCGTTTATCAAGGGCACTTTAAAATGCAATTTCTAAACTTGAAAAAGTCTAAGAATTCGCAAGATCCTATAGGCGACTCGAAAACCCAAAACTTTGATTTAATAGGCTAAGTATCCACGAGTCTCATTACTTGAGATTTTAAACTGTGGAGAACGAGAGATGATAGAGCCAATTATAAGTTCGGTATTCTTTCGTGAATTTATGTGAGTTAATTTTGAGCCTATTCTCTCATCGCTTGCTAATAAATTTATCTGCAATAAATAAGGTTGTACGATTTAAAAAGTTACTTAGCTTCTAGCCCAAGATCGTTTAAAAGTTGCTCGGTATGGATTAGAGTTCATAGCTAAGGCATAACTTATTGAAGCGGGATGCGAAGATTGGTGAGTCCAAAAAGGTCCTAACAAGACATGAGGGCTATATTTTGTTGCTATAAGATCCAAAGTGATGTGAAGAATCATTTATCGAAAATCAATATGAAGGATCGAGACACACGACGAAAAGCAAATACTCCCCAAAAAGTCATGGAGAAGTGTATCCGAAAAGACCCTAACAAGGTATGAGGATAAATAGATCCAAGTCATAAAAGGAGGCGGATCGTTGTATATCAAAGTCCAAAGTAAAGATTGGAGAAAAATGAGGAAGTCGTGGTCCAAGTATGAATCTCTCAAAACTTCAAGTGAAGAAATTTTTATATGAAGAGAAGGCCATTATTTCATGAACGTCTCTCAAGATTTGAAGTATGAAGTCGCTGCTAAATATCGGTCCGAGAAAGGTCTCAAATCGTGAAGCGAGTTATGCCAAGATATGAACTTTATGAGGTCCCGAGAAGCAGTTTTAAAAGATTTTGTCCTTTAGCTAACTATTGATTAAATCGTTCACTTTATCTTCGGACTAAATAACTATCTAAATAAGTCAAAAATGTATCCTCGTGATCATTCAAGACAATAATAAAATATAAGAGATACCCCTAGGAATAAGGGAGTCTAAGTGAATAATTGGCCCACATGAGTTCGTGATAGTTTACAAACTTATAATAACAATGATCTCGTTTTTAAGCTTGGTTTGGAGAAAGTGAAAACTTGAGGATGATGATTATTCATAACATTTCCAAAACCCGAGGTATGCTTTTGATTTCTTTATATTTTATGTCTTTAAATTTCTATCTCTTTAATAAAGGCCAACGTGGGTTAATTATGATGAAAAGTGTAATCTTGCTTTGTAACTAATGCATTGCATGAGGATATTGCAATGGTCAAGTGTAGGGGATTTGATAGGTGTGTAAACACCCATCTTTTCTACCACTTAATTACAATAATAACCGGACCAAAACGTGTATTTTATGTCTTTTATGTCGGAATTATGCGTGGTTTGTGTTTTTGTTGTGATTTAGGACGAAAAGGTGAAAAGTGGAGAAAACACGGGAATTTACGGACTTTTATTGAAGAAAAAGATGAAAGACGAAGTCAAGAAGTCAAGAGTGCAAAAAGAACGGAAGTCCAAGACCAATTCTGAAGATTTATCGAAGAAAAAGTCAAAAGACGTAAGTTTATCAAAAGCCGAAGAATTCAAGTCTATTTTATTGAAGAATTTAAAGACGAGTTCAAAGAAATCCCGAAGCCAAAAGTCCCTTAAGTCCAAGTTTAAAGAAGATTAGAAGAAAAGGACTAAGTATGCAATTAATGAAGATTAAAAGAAGGAGGGACTTAATGACGCAATTAAGAGAAAAGGAAAGAGGGGAGGAAGCTTCCTTAATCCTACCCTATAAATAGTCATTAGGATTTACATTTCATTCTTGTTGGCTAATAGTGACAATTAGTTCTTCCACTTTTAATTACCTTGTCATTTAAATACTTGTCCATTTAATTACCTTGTCTTGCACCTTAATTACCATTTAATTTCAAGTAAAATTTTCTTTTAATTCTCGCACTTTTACTTTATCTTGTTAATCTCATTCTACCTTTCTTAATCTTTGATTCTTATTGTTTATGTTCATGTTCATGTTCTTATTCTTTCTTATTTTGATCAAGTGGTTTTGATTATTTTGATTAGTTTTGTGAGTTTGATTGTTTTGAATTGATTGTTTATCATTAGTTTATGTTTATTCGTTTGTTTGATTAATTCTTGTGGTTGATTTGCTTTTGTTTTGTTTAAATTCGTGTGTTATCTTTTCCCTTGTTCTTCGTTATTCTTGTTACTGATCTTTCCCAGGATACAGCCAAGCCCAGCATTATTCCGAGTAAGCTTTTCATTGGATGAATATTCGGAATATTGAATATTCCGAATAGTGGTTTTATTCCGAGTTGGCAGGTTATTCCGCGTAGAGGAATTTTCCGAATAGGTATTCCGAGTAAGGGCTGTTATTCCGAATAGGCTCAAGATTCCGCATAGGAGTATTATTCAGGATAGGGAGTGTATTCCGGATAAGAGGATATTCCGAATAGGTGACAATATTCAGAATAGGCCAAATATTCCGAGTAGGACTTTATTCCGCATAGAGGTGTTATTCCGAATAGGCAGGACATTCCGCATAGGGGACTTATTCCGAATAGGTGACAATATGCAGGGTAGGGAATTTATTCCGAGTATGCCTATTATTCCGAATAGACCCACTATTCCGGATAGAGTGTTATTCCGAATAGAGATCATTTTTAGTTTCTTTAATTTCAACTTTTAATTTTCTGCCTTATTAACTCCGAGCTTTATTTTCCCGCCTTTTTCCTTAGTTGCACTTTAAATTTACTTGCCTTAGTTTTATTTTATCCTTGCCTTAGTTTTAAGTTTTAGTTGCGTTTTAAGTTTGCCTTAGTCAGATTTAAGTTTGCGTTATTTACATTTAGTGCCTTTTAATTCTCGTCTCGCTTTTAATTACTTGCACCATTTATCTTTAAATTAGATTTAGATTTACTTTAAGAGCACTTTTACTTAATTGTTTCGCACCTTTATTTAAAAAACTACAACGACACATTTTTGTTCCACCAAAATAAAACAGAGTCACACATTAAACACAAGTTTTTCAATTCGAAGAGACACACGACAAAGAATATTTTTAACCTGAGTAAAAGCTTAGTTATCAGTCATCACCGCTTTTTATGAGTGCTACCACCTCGTCTACTCCTTTTGAAGATGGTGTGTGTGGATCTAGTGTGGGGGAAGCCCCTAATGTTCCCTCACATTTCTCCACCGAGGACGAGATTTACGATCACGGAATTGCTTGTAAAGGGAAATCTCGGTCTTCCACCGATGCAATAAATGGAAAATCTTTTCGTTTGCTTGGTGTGAGTCTACCTCGAGTAGCTCATTATGTTAACTTACCCATTGCCCCACCTTTCTACTTCTCATCTCTTTTCTTCTACCCCTTTGGGGTTTATGCAACGGTTGAAGTAGCGTTGTTTCTTCTTTCATCCGAAAACGAGGACGCTATCTTTGACCCCGGTATTCGTGTATCGGGTTTTTAAAGTACTCCATGTACTTTTGGGCATTGTTTATAATGTAAGCCCCACCAAAAATGAACATACCATGATTATCCCTAAATGATCACATTTATGGGGATTCAAGTCGAGCTTTTGACTCGGTTATAAAAAAACAAGGTGCCTCGTGGGGGATTCTCATGCTTATCCTTGTAAATATTATCGCTTTCTTAGTTAACGTAACGAGGGAACTTGTGCTCTTCCAACCTTTGTTCCGTGGTTGTTTATGATTGTGATTCATTAGGTTCATCGTCATCATTGAAGCCTCTCGTGTTCATTTTACGGATCACTCGAGCTTCGATCGTTGCCTTTGGAGATTCCGATATCTGATGATATCCTTTTATGTTCTAACGTTTATCTTATTAGCATAATTCATAAACGGCTTTTAGGTTATTCGTTTTACCCTTTCCATACTCGAGATTAAGCATTCGACTTCGTATCTAGTATGGGGGTGTTTTCACCCCTAGACGCGAAACATTGAGGACAATGTTTAGTTTTAGTATGGGGGGTGAGTAGATACTTCACCTTGCTCACGTCACCACGCAATCCAAATATTCATCTTTTTGTTATCGTTTTATGCAAAATAAGGCTAAAAATGGCCAAATTTTAAATATTTTTTCGTGTTTTTCATAAGTGTTTAAGACACGAATGTAGGTTTTCTGATGGTGAGAATAAGAGTAATTTTTACTCGACCGTGCGTGTTGAGCACTTAGCTTCGATTCCTTAACTTTTTAGGCTAAGTCTCTTAAATGAGGACGAGAAATGATAGAGTTATTTATAAGTCTCGTAATCGTCATGATCTCATGTGTAGTAATTATTAGCTTATTCTCCCCACGCTTTTTGATAATAAATTGTTAATAAATATTGATTTAGCGGTTTAGTCACTATTGTTGGTTTCTAATTTGTTTTAGTAGCTTCCATGTAATTAAATTGGGAAAACATTAAGGTATCGTCAGCGTCACGGTTTTGAATTATTGGCACCCGAATAATCGAAAGCTTCACCTAATAATAAGATTTCAAGTGCTCACCTAAATTAAGCAAAAATTTGAAGCTCACAAGGCCAAAAAATCTATGCCCAAATTGAAAGTGAATAAAGCCTTAATCTTTGAAGCTTTAAAGATCCAAAATTCGCTTTAGCGTGAGGATATACGTCTTTGGCTAATAAAACCACCGGTGAGGCGGATATAAAAGGCAAGGCAAGACCGAAGTCATAATAAAAGCTCCATGGCGGAGTTGAATAAAAGATGGAGGTAAACCTATGATAATAAGGCCATTCCGTTAGGGGGCGTATAAAAGTCTTGGTAATAAGTCTCATGTTCAAAACCGTTATAAAACCGTGTTTATCGATCCTTCTTGTTGACTTAATTTTTTGACATCGTTGTCTATTAGGATTAATTATCAATTTAATGATTTTGGTTACACCGTTAAGACTATATTTTTAAACTTTATCTCTATTCACGCATAAGTCAATGATGTATCCTCGTGATCATTAAGACAAAATAAAATATAAGAGATACCAAGTAGGAATAAGGGAGTTTAGGTTCGTAATTAACACTCATGAGATATGATCGTGTTGCTAACTTATAATAACAATGATCTCGTTACACGCTTAGCATGGAATTGGGTGAAAATCGAGGACGACGAAATTATTTCTAACGAAGCATTCACGTGTTCTTGTTCTAGGATCCCAAAAGTCACTTAATCGTGATGAAAACAATACATTATGTCTAAAACACGTGTAGTAGTTTTAAGTTTACGTCTTCAATAAATATCATCATAAAATGAATCTTAGAAGTGCTATGATACTTAATTCTAGCATTGTGTGGGGACACGGCAATGGTTTTGTATGGGGGAGTGATGAGACTGTATTTATACATAGTCTCATCGTCTAAATCGGGCTTAAAACGCTTAAAATATCATCAAAATACCCAAATATATGCTTGTGTTTGTTCATTGTGTATTTTAGGTATAGATATCGTGAATTCACCAAAAGATTACAAGAATCAAGCAAAAACAAACACGGGAAACGAAGCCACACAAAGAACCGGACCCAAATCATGGTTTTCCTATGAAGTCCTTGAAGTTTGAAGATTTGGCAAGAATGGTCCCTCAACTTTTGAAGACTTGTCATTTTAAACCCTTGAAAAACTCAAAATTACATTAAGGGTCCCTTAAATGACAATAATATACTATATTGGCCCTTGAAGAATGCTTAAATTACAAGAAGAGTCCTTATCCTATGGTTTTAAACTTTAAGGGACTCAAACTATAATTGGACTAATCTTATTTATAAAGCATCATGCCCTAAATGCAGTTGGAAACTTATAATGACAAGAAAATGGAAAGTGGGGGACCAAATGCGCACAGACATACAAACTACTCCCCTCCAATCCCCACACGCCACATCACCACTCCACCAATCAAAAACCTCCACATCCTCATACCTCCTCCACGTCTGACTTCCACCATCCCAAACCCTTTTTATTTATTATATCAGATTTTCAAATTAAGATTAATAAATAGAAGGGCGGTTAACACCTAAACCACCTCCCAACCAGATTAAACACTCACCTCTTCACCCCTTAAACCCTAAAAATTACCAGGATGAATTAAACACAAATCAAAGGGGTTTTGTTTAAAAGCCTACAGATCTTTGATTAATGGTAAGATAACCCAAACCCAACCATATAATCACCCACCAGCTCACCCCATGTGACTGTGGGGACCTCCCCTGCTCACGTCTCTATCCCCCAAACCCAAGAAGACGACCAAATCAATGGTAAATGTCAATTCCTTGGTCCCTACTCATTTTTGAACGCCCAAGATGACTCCAATAGCTCAGCAACATCAAAATCATTACATGGGCATACTTTTGACTGATTTTCAAAGATTCTTCAAAGGGCAAAATTGGGTATTCATGTATTAGGGTTTTTCAGTCTAGTATGTTCTATTATAGCCTATATAAAGAGGATGCAACCTGTGCATACCCTTTTGTTCCAGTTTTTTGTAAACTTTTAATTTATTAATGAACATGAATCATTGGATTTATGCAAAAAGCTGTGTTCCAATTTTAAAGTTTTCTATAGTGTAATTTAGTGTAAGGATTCATTGTTTATGCAAATTGGTATAAGGTTTCAAAGTTGTCACGTTTTAAGGGATTTTCCGAAATCAAATTTTTTTGGGTGGTGGAAAAAGTTCTTTTTAAGATGAATGAAATTTTTTTGATGAAGTGATAGTGGATTCAGAAGTTTGATTACAGCTTATATAAAATACTCTTGTCAAGATTTTAGAAGTGTTAAGTTTTTGAGGTTTGAAAAGCTTATTTACAGTTTTCCTTCATTATAAGCCATAAGCCATAAGCTGGCTTAACCAATAAGCTGGTCTTATAGCTTCATAGCATTGTACCAGTTCACCTTTTGTTGGTTTCTTTAACTTTGCATGTTTACAAGGAGGTATTTGTTTTCATTTTAAAGAATATAGGGGTGTTTGGGACTGCTGTAGTCCCCACCTAGTACATCTCTACATCAAACAAGATCAGCACAAGCCCGAGCTTGTATGGAGATGGCATTGCAGCCATAATGGGGCCTGTATGTGGGTCCCACAAGGTAATCCCTAGGCTTGAACCCTCTATGCTTGCATGACTTGTGTGATTTTTGGTTTTTGTGGATTTGATGTTTAGATGTTAGATTCAGTTGTTATTCATGTTATTTTAGGACTCATATGTATGTATGAGTATTGGTCAATTTGTTTAATCAAGTTTTGAGTGTATTTGGTTTGAAATAGTCCATTTTCAGAAAATACAAGGGTGTTTGGGTTTAGGGTTGTGACAGTTTAAGGTGACATAAAACTTGTTTATAACCACTCAATCATAATTCTCAGGTATTTGTAGGGTCATATCAGCCTTTGGTTTTCAGTATGGATAGGGTTTAAAGTATTTGGCTTGTAAAATTTGGTAAAATTTGCTTAAATCAGTGAGCCTATTTTTCTGCTTGTTTAAGTGTTAATTGACCATCATATTTTGTAGTCTGTTATATTTGTAGTTTGTCTAGGGCCTAGACCTGGTTTGATATAAATTGTGAGTGAATTGGGTGAGTTTTTATCAACCAAAACTCACCAAATTGCACAAGAGATCAGCAACTATTCATCAGTCCTACATAGCTATAACAGTCACTTATATAGGCCTTTTTTGTGCATAATTTGTGAACAAGCTTGTGTTTTTATAATTTATTTGACTCCCCACAACCCAACTGGTTGTGGGGGTGCCTTTGGATTCAAACAAAACCAAGTAAATCTCAAGATACACATCTATTTGTGCCCATACCTTGTTTTTGTTCTATCAGTGGGAACAAAGTTCCCACTGTTAGTGTTAAAAGTTCCCACTGCTTTGCTATAAGACAAAGTCTTGGAGGTGTCACTATCAGTTTTTCTCTTTTTTTTGTCGTTAGTGAGCTATTTTAGGAATTATAACTTGATTTTAATTTTGTTAATTTTCTTATTTCATTTCTGATTTTTCTGTTTAGTTTATTTTTATTTTACTGTTCATCTTTTATTTTTTAGATTTAATTGCAATTTAAATTACTTTTTAATCAACTGTTTTTGTCTTTTAGTGCAAGAAATTAGTATTTTTCAGTTTTCCATATTTTCTTAGATTTAGAAAAGTGTTTTAAGATTTTTAGTTCAAAAATATTTCACTGTTCACTTTTTTTTATTAATTTTTAGAATTAATTTAGTTTAATTAGGGTTTAATTATTATCTGTTTTGTCTTTTAGTGAAAATTTTTACTTTATTCAAACTTTTTCATTTTTCTACTGTTCATTAGTATAATTTAGGATTTTTAAAATTGTCAAAATATTTTTAGCATTATTTTAATATTTTTAATCATTATTTTAGTTTAAAAATAGTTTTTAGTGTTTTAAAAATAGAAAAATAGTTTTGAAAATTTAGGAAAAATACTTTTTAGTCTTTAAATAATATAAGTGAGTTATTTGTTCAATAAAATAATATTTTGGGCTTTTTCTTAATTATATTTAATTTTAGGGCTTTAATTAGCATTTAAAATTGAATATTTAATTAATAAAAGGTTTTAAAATTTATTTATTGAATTTTTATTCTTATTTATATTATTTTAGACTTAGTTTTAATTTTGAAATTTCTTTAGCTTTAATTTTTAATTTCGTCACGTTTTACGTATTTACGTTCGCGTTTTACGTTATTACGTCGTAGTGTAATCGTGGTCGTAGCTCGTCTTTACTTTTTCTCTTCTAAACCAAAAACGTCACTAATCCAAACTTTGCTTTTATATAATTGGCACACTTAATCCACACACCTCCTTCGAGAACGAACCCGCATTTATTCGACTTGTCGGTTTTCCTAAATCGTCGAGTTTAATACTTGCCCATTATACGCTCTTTTTCCTAAAAGACGTGTTTTTACAACAATCATTTTGCTTCACGACCTCGAAACTTCGTAGCTTGGATTAACGAAAGCATTCCGCTCTTAATCTCAAAATTCTCCGCTTCGATAACGGGAATTACGATCACGTCTCGATAACCCTCGGTGGGCGCTTGGAGCAATTCCATCATCGAACGATTGTCGGCCATATCCTCTACGGTCTCTTCAACAACGATATTAGGAACGTCGGTTTCTAAATCTCGTCTACGTCGTCGATTCCTTCTATTACGATTGCGTCGATTCGAAGCGTCGCTAGAATTAGAATAATCCTTCGATCGAGTGTGCATGCACTAAGCGTAGAATGGGAGGTAGCAAAGAAGATTTTTTGTGGTTTTTCGATTTTTCAATTTTTTTGGTTTTTGAATGTTTTTTAATTTTTTTGGATTTTTGTGTATTACGTAGACATAAATCTACAAATCTCCCATCGAATCGATTTCTCGATTAAAGGAGCCTCAAAGAATGAAAACGATCACGTGGAGTGAACGCTTTCGATGACTTTAGAACGTTGGTGGAACACCAAAACGTTCAAGAGGGTTTAATCTTGAAAACAAGCAAATATATATGATACGTAGATAATACTTGGGCGGCAAACCCTCGATTGGCCCTCTTTCTCAAAACACGCACAAGCAAGCGGGGGAAACGAGGCGCCGCTAAGCACTTAAGAGCCTTTTTCCCTTAGGTCGTGAAATACAACCGCCTTATACCCACCTTATAGTTTCTGTTAATTGAAATTAAGCCTCACGAAAGTATTTATCTATTTTGCCTTTAAACTTTTGCTTTAGATTCGAATACAATGATCGAGTGATGAAATCCCGAATCAAGGTTGCGTTTTCACGCTTTTGGAGTACTTGTATATTTATTGTTCTACGTAAGTACAATATAGTAATATATTCACAAGAAAAACGAAAATGATAATGGGATATCTACAATATAGTAAAGATTGTTGTGTGTTTAATTTAGGAAAATTAAACACGATTTATTTGGATACTATAATATAATAAGGAAAAATAACAAAAATGAGTATGTACGTTTATGTACGCTTTCCAAAATTTGAAAAGCAAAAATGCACTACTCATACAAACACGATAATAATAATGGCACACTAAAAACACCTCCCCAGCAGCGGCGTCGAAAATTGGTGTAGGTAAATCGTACACGTTTTAGGAAAAACGCGTATGAGTGGCAAGTATTAAGTCTTACGTTTTAGGAAAAACGCGAAACCGAATAAATGCGGGTTCGTTCTCGAAGGAGGTGTGTGGATTAAGTGTTCCAATTATATAAAATCAAAGTTTGGTTAGTGACGTTTTTGGTTTAGAAAAGAAAAAGTAAAGACGAGCTACGACTACGATTACACTACGACGTAATAACTTAAAACATGAACGTAAATACGTAAAACGTGACGAAATTAAAAATTAAAGCTAAAAACAATTTAAAAATTAAAACTAAGTCTAAAATAATATAAATAAGAATAAAAATCCAATAAATAAATTTTAAAACCTTTTATTAATTAAATATTCAATTTTAAATGCTAATTAAAGCCCTAAAATTAAATATAATTAATAAAAAGCCCAAAATATTTTTTTATTGAACTAATAAATCACATATATTATTTAAAGACTAAAAAGTATTTTTCCTAAATTTTCAAAACTATTTTTCAATTTTTAAAACCCTAAAAACTATTTTTAAACTAAAATAATGATTAAAAATATTAAAATTATGCTAAAAATAATTTGACAATTTTAAAAATCCTAAATTATACTAATGAACAGTAGAAAAATGAAAAAGTTTGAAAAAGTAAAATTTTTCACTAAAAGACAAAACAGTTTATAATAAAACCCTAATTAAACTAAAATAAAATCTAAAAATTACTAAAAATGTGAACAGTAAAATATTTTTAAACTAAAAGTCTTAAAATATTTTTCTAATTCTAAGAAAATTTTTAAAACTGAAAAATATTAATTTTGTCACTAAAAGACAAAAACAGTAAATTAAAAAGTAATTTAAAATGCAATTTAATCTAAAAAATAAATGATGAACAGTAACAAGAAAATAAATTAGACAGAAAAATCAAAAATAAAATAAGAAAAATAATGAAACTAAAATCAAGTTATAATTCCTAAATAAGTTCACTAAAGACAAATTTTTAAAAAACTGACAATGACATCTAGGTTCTTTTTGTCTGCTTGTGTAGCAGTACCAACAATATAACTAGCAGGGTAAACTCAGTTCCCATTGACTTCACAAATTCTGGGTCTGGTGATGTTTCAAGCTGTATCTTGTGTTTTGCTTGGTTTCTTTGGCAAAGATTGGCACCCCCACAACCAGTTGGGTCGTCGGGAGTCAGTAAAAATGTAAAAAGCACAAGTTACTTCACAAAATCAAACTCAAATAGGCCAATTTAGTTACTGATATGGGCCTAGGGGTCTGGTGGACTGAGTTGTTGATGTGTTGTGCACTTGGGTGAGTTTTGGTTGGCCAAAATTCACTCAACTCACACACAAACTTCCCCAAACCAGGTCACAACCCTACACACTACCTAACCCTAGCAGACTGCAAAAGTTGGTGGGCCAAAACTCACTAAAACAGGCAGACTAGTGACTAACTGATTTTGTAGCTATTTTCACCCAATATTTATCAAGCAAACTTCTTGTAAAATTTAACCAAACTAAAAACTTCCCTTATCTTTCCTAAATTAACCAAGATGAGTATGTTGGAATAGTTTTTAACAGATTTAAAGTCACTTAAAACTGCTAAACCCCTTAACCGAAACACCCCTTTATCACTGAAAACCAAAAATTAACAAACTGATTAAGCTCAAAACTCAACCAAACTGATTCTAATTACTTCTAACATGCATAATCATCTTAAAGAACCATAAACCAACCAGAAAAATAACAAGTAAGTAGGAAATACTCTCAATCACATAAATCACATAGAAAAACTAAAAAACTTGTCCAAATGGGGTTTAAAGCCTTACCTGGCTGACTGCCTTCCAAAAGGGGTTGTTGAGCGCTTATAAGAGCTTATGAGATGTAGCGATTGCCTACTGTTGGAATCCAAGATGGACCCAAGGCACAAATATCTTCAAATAAAAAATGATGAAATGGAATGATGAGATGAGAAGGTCTGACTGAGCTATCTTGTGAACCTGCCAAGTCAAAGACCACAAAAACAATGAACTGGTACAAGGGCTAATAAGCTGTAAGCGAGGATTATTGGTTAAGCCAACTTAAGAGCTTATATCTTATAAGAAAAAACTGACTTTTTTAAAACTGAATTCTTTCAAACCACCAAATTTGAACTTTGAAACTTGAGCCTTGAAACCACAATAAATCAATCCTGAAATTCACTCACACACATCCACTTTCACTTTAATGTGTGAGTGGATTTCAGAATAAGAACAACTGCTTTTTGAAATAATGAAAAAAACAGCTAAAACCTTTGATTAAACTTTGACTAAAGACTTTTGAATAAAAGTAACTTGTTAACTACTGAAACTAAAAAAAGATTAAAGGAACTCAGTAATATGTAAAATCCAAACTTTTCATTTTTATTAATCAATTTAAAATTTTACATAGAAACTGGAACAAAAGGCCATTCACAGGTTGAAGGCTCTTTTTATACTACTTAGTAGAACATACTAGAATGATAATAAAATAATGCAAAGCCCTAAACCCTAGTTCAATGAAAATCCGAGAATGCCCTTAGTGACTTGACTGAAATTTGGTCAAATTTGCCCATGTGATATGCTAGTTGTCCTGACTTGATCTTGAACGTTTATTGAAGCCTTTGTGAGCAAGAAAATGATTCTAGAGCATTGATGGACTGAGGGATTCCTTTGTTGCCATTTTTGGATAAGACAACATTGTATGTGTGGGTTCCAGGGGTCACGGGACATTGTTGTGTGAGTTGGGATTGGTTTAGGGTGGGGTTAATTACGGATCTGGAAAATATGGGGGTTTTTTATTGGGTAATTAGGGAAAACCCAATTAGGGTTCTAGGTGTTCTTGGCTGGGTTTAAAAGGGTTTTAATCCATATTAGAGTGGGTTTAAATTTTTCCCACCACTTTTAGTATATTAAAATCATTTAAAAAAACTGATTTAAAAAGATTAGTGGTGGGATCTGACGTGGAATGGGTGATTGGGCAGGTTGGGTGAGGTGTCAGGAGGGGAGTGGTGGAGGAAGTTTTAATGTCTGGACAGAAGTGGCCCCTGAAGTCCCTTGACGTGTTCACATTTGTTTTAAACAGCTAAAAACCCAATTCCTTTGTTAAGGAAGTTTGTAAATTCCTATTTTGGCCACAATAAGTTTCATAAACTTGTTCCAAGGGCTTGTTTTGTATTTTGACCATTCTTCAAGGACCAATAATGTAATATCTCATCATCTTAGGGACCCAAGTGTAAAATTGAGGATTTACAAGGGTTTAAAATGACAAGTCTTCCAAAGTAGAGGGACCAATCTTTTCAATTCTTTAAACTTCAAGGAATTCAAAGGAAAATCATGATTCGGGTCCGGTTCTTTGTGCGACTTCGTTCCCCGTGTTCGTTATTGCTTGATTCTTGTCATCTTTTGGTGGATTCATGATATCCGCACCTAAAATACACAATGAACAAACACAAGCATATATTTGGGTATTTTGATGATATTTTAAGCGTTTTAAGCCCGATTTGAATGATGAGACTATGTATAATTACAGTCTCATCACTGTGATGCGCTTAGAAGTCATTATGAGAGAATATCAAGCAGCTTCATTTGCCAAAACCTCCTAGTCTTCTGGTGTCATATACTTCATATCAAGACGGCCAACGAGATACTGAAACCTATTTTATGATAGGGCTTTTGTAAATAAGTCTGCTATCTGGTACTCAGTTCTAATAAAGTATAATTCCACGATACCACGTTCCACTTGTTCCTTGATGAAGTGATATCTGACTGCGATGTGCTTGGTACGGGTGTGTTGAACCGGATTGCAAGATATGGCTATGGCTGACTTTGAGTCACAATACATAGGTATTTTATCAAAGTGAAAGACATAATCCGTGAGTTGAGTTCTCATCCAGAGGACTTGAGCACAACACGCGGATAGAGCCACATATTCTGCTTCAGCTGATGAGAGCGAAGTGCAATCCTGCTTTTTTGACGACCAGCTCACAAGTTTGTCTTCCTCTAGAAATTGTACGCTACCAGAAGTGCTTTTTCGACTATGAAGGCAACCTGCGTGATCAGAATCTGAAAAAGATGTTAGATGAAAACCGGTTTCCTTCGGATACCAGAGTCCCATGTGAATGGTATTCTTAAGGTACCGAAAGATCCGTTTAACCTCTTTGAGGTGCTCTTTAGTAGGTCTGGCTTGATATCGTGCACAATAGCATGTGGCATGATGAATATCAGGCCTGCTGGCTGTAAGGTACATAAGTGACCCGATCATATTGCGATAGCGCGTTTGATCTACGGGATATGAGTACAAGTCAGCGTCTAGGGATTTGGCTGACAATGGTGTACCAACGCGAGCACATGAGGTCATACCATGCTTTTTAAGTATCTCTTGAGCATACTTAGCTTGGTTAATAAAGATACCATGTGGGGATTGATGAATCTGGAGGCCTAAAAAGAATTTTAGCTCCCCCATCATTGACATTTCAAATCTGCTGTGCATTAATTTTTAAAACATTTTGAAAGTTTTAGGTTCGTAGAACCAAAAATAATGTCATCAACATAAACTTACACCAGCAGTATGTCATCCCCATATTTATTAATAAAGAGAGTAGGATCAATAGAACCTTTGGAGAATCCTTTGGACACCAAGAAGTTTGATAGTTCTTCGTACCATGCCCTTGGAACTTGTTTAAGTCCATACACAGCCTTCTGAGACGATAGACTTTGTCAGGATGATGAGGATCAATGAATCCTTCCGGCTGATTCACATACACTTTTTCCTTCAAGTGATCATTAAGAAAAGCAGTTTTAACGTCCATCTGAAAAACCGTGAAGCCCTTATGTGCAACATAAGCAAGGAATATCCTGACAGCTTCCAAACGAGCAACTAGAGCGAATTATTCATCGTAGTCTATGCCTTCTTGTTGACGGTATCCCTTAACCACAAGACGATATTTGTTTTTGATGATGGTTTGTTCTTCATCCAGTTTTTTTTCCAGATCCATTTGAAATCTAAAATTGACATTCTATAGGGTCTGTCAACAAGTTCCCAAACATTTAGGCGTTCAAACTGATGAATTTCGTCTTGCATTGATTCAATCCACGCATGATCAGTCATGGCTTGTTTGATGTTTTTAGGTACAGTTGAACTCACGGTGAGTGCATACATATACACATCGCCATCGGTTTCGAGTTATCTGCGTGTTCGAACTGGTTGTGATGGATTTCCAATGACTTGCTCCAATGGATGATCACGTGTCCAATGGTGAGTGGATGGATATCGTTGGTAGAATGTATGCATGTTGGACGGGTCAACATGTTGAGTAGAAGACTCTCCGACTTCGCGTACCAGTGTACCGAATGGGTTGGTAAATTCTTCTTCGTCAGGTTGTGCATTGACTGGTTGATTGTTGTTTCCTCTTTCAGCATTGATGGTTGGTGCGGTTGGTTGTATGATAGTTTCTTGAGTTTGTTGAGTATTTAATAGAATTGTCTATTGAGCAACGGTTGTTGAAGTAGAGGCAGTTGTGTCTTGTTGACTTTGTTCGGGTGCATAAGAAGTATTGACAGCGGAAGGCTTTGACACAACTTGATTGTTTCCATAGTAATATTCATCAAACATTGGATCATATAAATCAACCAACTCATTCATTTGTACCGTATCCGTCGAGTCTGTTGTAGGAGTACTTTCTTGACGTTCTTGCACGGGACGTACACTGTTGTGTGTAGGTGCCATTACTGGACATTGAGGTGCGGGACTTGAGCTGTTGTGATCAAGTACCATTTGTGGAAATTCGTCAAAGTTCACATGAATTGTTTCGATAATAATCTTTGTTCTCTTGTTGTAAACTCGATATCCTTTCGACAATGTAACATACCCCACAAAAATACATGCATCACCTTTTTCTTTCATCTTGCCGAGATTCTCAACGTCTTTAAGAATGTAACATAAAGATCCAAATACGTGAAAGAATTTAACAGTAGGTTTCCTGCCATTGATGATGTGGTAAGGTTTCTTTTCATGTCTAGGGATTACGAGAGGACGATTCTGAGTATAACAGGCAGTTGCAATTGCTTCAGCCCAGAAGAATAGTGGTAACTTGGATGTAGAAAGCATTGTTCGAGCTGCCTCAACCAAAGTACGGTTCCATCTTTTGACAACGCCATTTTGTTCAGGAGTTCGAGCAATAGACGTTTGATGTTCGATGCCTTCTTCTTGAAAGTAAGATTGCAAAGTCTTGTTCAAAAATTCAGTACCTCTATCTGTTCTTACGGTTAACACTTGAGCTTGAAGATTGCGTTGTATCATCTTGAGAAAGTTTTTGAGAACCTCTGGTGTTTCATCTTTAGACCTTAAGAAGAAAGTCCATGTGTATCTAGAGTAATCATCAACAATCACGAGAATGTACTTTTTCTCGTTAATACTCTCTACACACATGGGACCACATAAATCCATGTGTAGAATTTCCAATCGTCCTTTTGAGCTTGGGGAAGTCTTGGTTTTGAAAGACTTCTGTTTTGCTTTCCCCAACTCACAAGAAGAACAAAGATGGTCTTTGACGAATTTTAACTTAGGAAGACCGGTCACAATATCATTCTTCGAAAGCAAGTTGATGGTGTCAAAGTTGAGATGTGACAATCGTTGATGCCATAACCATGCTTGAGATGATGAAGCTTTACCCATTAAGCAAATTGGATTTGTTGAAGATGTGTCTTGAAGAGTTAATGTGTAGAGATCAGAACCACGAGAACCTGTAAGAAGGTCATTGCCATCGTAGTCTCTAACATAGCAAGTAGTTTTCCGAAAAGCCACTTCCAAATCCGCATCACAAAATTGACCAACCGAGAATAAATTGTGATTCCGTCCCTCGACGTAATAAACCCGTTTGATAGTAATATTCCCTTGAATCAAATCTCCATATCCGAGTACCGGTGCAAACTGACCATTTCCAAACCATACCGTACCCAGAAAATTCTCCACGAAGTTAATTAGAAGCTTGAGATTTCCCGTCATGTGCTTTGTGCACCCAGTGTCCATTATGAAGAGAATGATCTCGACGAGCTGCATAAGAATTAGGAGACAACGTAGCATTCGACAAATGGGAGCCCTTGATAGAAACGGGTTCCAAAATAGTAGTGGGCCTAGATGCAAATTCAAGAGGCAAGCTGATATTCATAGACCCAATTACTAAGTGGTTAACTTAGGTACCCATTTGTATCCGGGAGGTGTAAATCTCGAATACCCCCGAGTAAATGTCCTAATCATGTTCTCATAAAGCTTCTTTAACCTGTTTTGTTTACGTAGAGTAGTGGATTCTTAGTCGAATAAGAATGTAATAGGTCACCTTAGTCTTAAATGGTCTTGTATTGTAATAGGTTAGTCGGGAAAACCGGGCTTGGACTTTAAGCTAATATTGTATAAGTTAGGGGCGTAAGCCCAAGCAAAGCCAAGCCCGGCCCAAGGAAACTAAACCCACGGCCCAAATGCCAAGGGTATATATACCCTCTTCCATGTGTGGAAGAGGGTGTTGGTTCTTTTACTTTCTCTCTCTAGTAAACATAAACCTTCCACCATTTCTCTTGTTTCTCTCTCTACTTTTCTTCTCTTACTCTCTCTAGAATCTTGTGTTATGGATTAAGTGGGATTAACATTTGGCATCAGAGCTAACCGGGGGTGTTTCATGTTTTTGTAGCGTGTGTTTGGGTTCGTGTTGAGCTATATTCAGTTTCGTTTTGAACTGTTGTCCGTTGTTTTTTTGGGTTTGGTTAATCAGTTTTGGCACTTATCAGTTTTATTTTATCACCAACTTTTTCCATCCGTTTTGCTTTATATGTGTTTTCCGCGAGTCTGATCATCACCTTCGTCCATTTTAATTCATTTTTATATCAGTTTTTTTTCTTTTTTCTCCATCCACTCACCAACATCCATAAATCCATTTTCATTATCACCTTCATCCTCTTTTACCATTTTTTATTAGTTTTTTTTTTATCTGTCTTATCAGATCCATCCTAGTTCATCAGTTTTGTTGTTTTTGGTTTCATATATGGGGTTGTAGGCTATTTTTAAAGATGGAGATGAAAAAAAAAGAAGGGGACAGATTTGAAAAACCAGATCCAGTATTTTCAGGGATAACAAGGAAAAGTACCATATTGCGGAATCATAAGTTTTGCAATATTGTGGAATCATATAATTTGCAATATTGCGGAATCATCACGTTTGACTTTGCGTAATCTTGTCTCAATATATTGGGGAATCATGTCAAATAAATAAAAAAAAGGATTGTAGAATGATGACATGAAAAATGATACCGAGTTGACCAGGTCAACTCAGTTGTGTCGAGATAAATTTTTATGGTTCATGATAGGTGTGTAAACACCCATCCTTTTACCACTTAATTCTGGCTAAAACGAGACCAAAACACGTATTTAATATCATTTGTTTGGAATTATGCGTGGTTTTTGTGTTTATTGTGTTTTCAGAGCCAACCGGATGAATATTGAAGAAAACATGGGATTGCACGGGTTTTACTGAAGAAAAGGACTCAAGATAAAGTCTATTGTCCAAGAGATGCAAAAGATTTGAAGTCACTGGGCCAATGCGAAGATTTATCGAAGAAAAGGACCAAAGATGGAAGATTTACATAAGTCGAAGAAACTCAAGTCTATTAAATGAAGAAATTAAAAGACGAGTTGAATTTAATCGACGACAAATCCCGAATCAGAATCGAAAACGTCAACTTTTCTGAAAAGACGAGAAGACAAGAAGAACGGGAGAAAGCCTACTCACCAACCAAAGGACAAGGCTATATAAAGCCCATCCCCTCACACTTTCCAGGAGTTAGTTTTTTAGTTTTTCTCTCCTTCTTTTTCTCCTTTGAGTTCGTCCCATCACCAACACCAATAGGGTGTTTGGTGATTTTGATCTTTGATTTTCAATCTTGTAATTTTTAATCTTTGTTTTGTTATTGTTAAAACATCAATCATCAATACAAAGTCTTGTTTAATCTTTCCATTTCATCTTGTTCATCATCATCTTTATCTTCAAGTTCTTAAGTTCTTATTTTATTGAGTTTTGATCTTCAAAAGTTGTTGGGATTTGTGTTTTTGTTGATGGGATTTGTAGTTTATGGTTAGTAGATGTTTAGTGATTAGTTTATTTAAGTTTTTGGTAAAAAACTTGGTGATTTTTGGATTAAAAACATTTTCCTTGTTCTTCGGTTAAGTTACTGTATCTGAGATTCCCAGGTTCCGAATGAACTGAAAAGTTACGGACGAATCAAATCTTCCAAGTGAACCAAAAAGTTCCGGGTGAACTCAAAGTTCCGGATGAGCATAAACTTCTGGATGAACTAGAAAGTTCCGAATCAATGTTATTTAAAAAAGTTCCGAGTGAGTTTTTAAAGTTCCGAATAAGTTTTCTTTTAGAAAGTTCCGAATGAGTGTAAAGTTCCGAATGAATGTCTTTTAAAATCTTCCGAATGAATTAAAAAGTTCCGGATGAATGTTTATTTTCCAAAGTTCCGAATGAAGGTTTCCTTTCCAAAAAGTTCCGAATCAGCCCAAAGTTCCGGATGAACCTAAATCTTCCGAATGAAGCAAAACTTCCGGACGAATTAAATCTTCCGAATGAGTTTATGTTAAGAAAAGTTCCGGGTGAAACCAATCTTCTGAATGAAAAGTTCGGATGAGCAAAGTTCCGAATCAAGGTTAAAAAGTTCCGAATCAATTTTCTTTTAGTGTTACTGTTTTACTATTTTACTGTTTCTTTACTTTAATTTCACCATTCATATTTTAACTGTAATTGTAACTTTAATTTCAATTTTCATTTTAATTTTAATTTCAAGTTTTTATTAATTGATATTAAAGTAACTGTTTTTTATTTGAATTTTCATTTTAGTACATTTAAGTTTTTTTATTAGATTAGAAAACCAAACCCTTTTATTTAGTAACCAAGAACAATCATTCCACTTAAGGCCGAGATCAATTCGAGAGGACTGAGAGACAATATGAACCCATACAAAAACACTTGTATCAAATGGCGCCGCTGCCGGCTCTTCTCGTTAAGATCAAAAGTTTTTTGTGAGAACTTGGATTTTGGCATCCGTTCCCCGTGAACGTTACTTTTTCATAAAAATTTTCAAAAATCCAAAAAAATATAAAATTTTCAAAAATACAAAAAAAAAAATAAAAAAAAAATAAAAAAAACATAAAAACTAAAAATATTTTTGCTTTGTTTTTCTTTGTTCATTCTTTTACAGGTGTATGCCCACTCGTTCCACGTTTTACCAAGAGCCCGAGCCTCTCGATAACTTAGACATGGCCAGTGTACAAGCCAACAATAAAATACCACCTCCGAACAACAATAATAACAACAACAACCCGCCTTTCAACAACATGAATAATAACCACAACAATGAGCCCCTTCCGGATAATCGCCCGATGATTGAACTGCTGCAATCTCATGTCGATGGCAACACGGATCCAATTGTTATACCACCAATTGCCGCCAACAATTTCGAGCTAAAATCAGGCTTTATCCAGATGGTCTCCGCTCAACCATTCTTGGGACGTACCATTGATGATCCACACGACCATATCAAGAGATTCTTGCAACTAACCAACACGGTCAAATTCAATGGTGTTCCACAAGAGGTTATAAGGTTACAACCTTTTCCCTTTTCTTTAGAGGGACAAGCCCGGCATTGGCTTGCTAAGGAACCGCCACAGAGTATTCTCTCGTGGACGGATTTGGAAACCAAATTTATCAATTACTTTTTCCCACCCTCTCGTACTACCGCTTTGCGGAATGAGATCATAAATTTTGAACAAAAGTACGATGAGTCGTTCAGTGAATCTTGGGATCGTTTTAAAGATCTTTTAAGAAAATGCCCACAACATGGTTTTACCAAAGTACATCAAATTAATACTTTTTTACAATGGTTTAAGCATGAGTGACCAAGATTCACTGAACAGTGCCTCGGGGGGTAATCTTTTGGCTAAGACTTCCAATGCTGCTTCGGATATCATTGAGAATAAGTCTCGTGTGCAAACCAAGAGTGTTCGGACCAATGTCGCTAGTGCTAGCACTAGTGACAGCGACAAGCGATTGGACAAAATCACCACGCTTCTTGAATCGCTTGTCACCCACACCGTCAGCAACAACAACAACAACAACGCCAAGAACGCTCACGTTAATGCTGTCAGCCAACCTTGTGAGATATGCGGTGGTCCTCACTCTTACACAACTTGTACCGCCACTCAAGACTACCCTGCTGAGAATGTGAATGCGGCATATGGCACCTATCCTTAACCTGCTTATCAAGCTAGACCTCAAGGTGACCGTAATTTGCTTAGCTACCGCTCCAACAATTATCTTTCACCACCTGGTTTTCCTCCTACCAACCCAAACCAACAACAAAACCTTAATCGCCCTCCTCAACAACAACAACAACCTCGACAACCATACATCCCTCCTCACAAGCAGCAACAACCACCTCAATGTAACAACCAAGTTTACCAACAACCTGCTTATCAACCACCCGCATACAATGCTCCTCCCAACCAAACCACCACTGCATTACACCAAGAGGTTGCAACCTACATGAGGACCAATGATGTGATCGTGGAAAATCTCCAACAGGAAGTGCGAAACTTGAAAGCAGATTTGGTCAAACAAGGGAACGGTCTAAGAGCCGACATGAGAAATACGTTGGATAGCCAAACTAATGATCTGAGGAACATGATGGCTGGTTTCTTCCAAGGTAATCAACCCTCTTCTTCGGGTACTCTTCCGAGTAACACCGTTGCGAATCCAAGAGGGGAGATGAAAGCAATCACTACTCGAAGTGGCAAAGGTACCAAGGAACCCGAGCTTCCTATACCTCCACCGGTGGTTGTGACTAAGGAGAACGAGTCACCTGCTCCTATTCCTCATCCTTCTCCTTCCCCAATTTCACCACCTCTTCCTTCTACCCCTCCTCCACCCGTGGTTGTGAGTGATCCTATTCTTCCAAAGCCTTCCTCTTCTTCCAATATACCTTATCCATCTAGGTTGAGGAAAGAGAAGCTCAAAAGCAAGGATGATATTCAGGTTTCTAACTTTCTTAAGATGTTTAAACAACTGAATTTCAATATCTCCTTCGCTGAGGCTCTCGCTCACATGCCTAAATATGCAAAAATGTTTAAAGATCTTCTGAGCGACAAGGAAAAGCTCCTCGATATTACCAACACCCAACTTAATGAGAATTACTCTGCAGTGCTCTTAAGGAAATTGCCAACCAAGCTTGGTGATCCGGGTCGTTTCTTAATTCCTTGCAATTTCCCGGGAGTAGAGAATTGCATGGCCCTAGCCGATCTAGGTGTCAGTATTAATCTCATGCCTCTAAGCGTTTGGAAGCAATTATCTCTCCCAGAGCTAGTCCCCACCAAAATGACTTTGGAATTAGCTAACCGTACGGTTGCTTATCCAGTGGGGATAGCCGAAGACGTCATTGTAGGAGTCGACAAATTCACCTTTCCTGCTGATTTTGTTGTCGTCGACTACGAGATGGACCCCCGTGTGCCACTAATTATTGGTCGTCCATTCCTGAGGACCGGTCGCACTCTCATTGATGTTGAAGCCGGTGAGCTTATCATGAGAGTGGGTGATGATAAAGTAGTCTTCAACATGGGAAAGCTTTCTAAACAGCCTTATTCATACGAGAGTGTTAATTGTATTGACGTTCTTGATGAGGCTTGTGAAGAACACTTCAAAGATGCTTGTAAAAGCATTCCTACCTCTCTTCCCAATGTTGAGATCGTTTCCTCTATCGACTCATCACTATCTCTATTTGGAGAAAGTGATTTCCTTTGGAAAGATTTGGAAGCCACCATGGGAGATGTGAATTTAAACAATGACGATTCTACTACCAATTGGGATGAAGATCTCAACTTCATTGAAAACCTTCTCAAAGAAGACAATCCTTCTCCTCCATCTCCCACGGTCATTGCTATCGATACTCCGACTTCGAATACGCCTCCCGTCGAAAATCCTCCGGATTTAGAACTTAAGGAGTTGCCGCCCCATCTCGAGTATGTATTCCTTGAAGAAGAGAAGAAGTCGCCCGTCATCATCGCAAAGGACCTAAAAGAAGGAGAGAAAGCCCGACTTGTCGCCGTATTGAAAGATCATAAGAAGGCTATTGCTTGGAAGATTTCGGATATTCGTGGAATTGATCCTCCCTTCTACACACACAAAATTCTCATGGAGGACGACTTTAAGCCCACAATTCAAAGCCAACGAAGGGTGAATCCAAAAATCCATGAAGTCATCAAAACAGAGGTTATCAAACTTCTTGATGCGGGTATGATTTACCCTATTTCGGATTCACCATGGGTTAGTCCAATCCATTGTGTGCCCAAGAAGGGCGGAATAACCGTTGTTCCCAATGAACATAACGAGTCGATTTCCACTCGTCTCGTTACTGGGTGGAGAGTTTGTATAGACTACCGTAAACTCAATGATGCTACGAGAAAGGATCATTTCCCTCTACCTTTTATGGACCAAATGCTTGAACGTTTAGCGGGTAATGAATATTACTGCTTTCTTGATGGTTTCTCGGGTTATTTTCAAATACCCATCGATCCCCAAGATCAAGAGAAGACAACATTCACTTGTCCTTATGGCACTTTTGCTTACAAAAGAATGCCTTTTGGCTTATGCAATGCCCCCGGGACTTTCCAAAGGTGCATGTTAGCTATCTTCCATGACATGGTTGAACAAACCATGGAAGTCTTCATGGATGACTTCTCGGTCTTCGGGGATTCCTTCTCTTCTTGCCTTGCCAATTTGGAACGTATGCTTAAGCGGTGCGAAGACACTCGCCTTGTTCTAAATTGGGAAAAATGCCATTTTATGGTAAAAGAAGGCATCGTGCTGGGACACAAGATTTCCAAAGCCGGTCTTGAAGTAGACCGTGCTAAAGTCGATGTTATCGCCAAGTTGCCTCCACCTTCAACCGTGAAGGGTGTGAGAAGTTTTCTGGGTCATGCGGGCTTCTACCGACGATTCATCAAAGATTTTTCTCAAATCGCTCGCCCGATGACCCACCTCTTGGAAAAAGATACTCCTTTTATCTTCTCCAAAGAGTGTCTTGAAGCCTTCAACTCGCTTAAGGATAAGCTAACTAAGGCACCCGTCTTGGTTACCCCTAATTGGGAGCTTCCCTTCGAGTTGATGTGCGATGCTAGTGATTTTACTATTGGAGCGGTTCTGGGACAAAGAGTGAACAAACACTTCCAACCAATCCATTACGCTAGCAAGACAAAGACGGGGGCACAATTGCATTATACGACAACCGAAAAAGAGCTTTTAGCTGTTGTCTATGCTTTTGAAAAATTTCGCCCCTATCTTGTCCTTTCTACAACAATTGTGTATACCGATCACTCCGCGCTGAAGTACTTGTTGACAAAGCAAGATTCCAAACCAAGACTTCTTCGCTGGGTTTTGCTGCTCCAGGAACTTAAAATCGAAATTCGTGATAAAAAAGGAGGAGAAAACCTAGCCGCGGATCATCTCAGCAGACTTGAGGATCCTTACCAAGGGGATCATCCGAACAAAGAAATCAATGATTCTTTTCCCTTGGAGACCTTAATGTCTATAAATTCGAAGTCGAATGAAACCCCGTGGTTTGCAGACTTTGCAAACTACTTGGCGGGTGGAATTCTCAAGGAAGGGTTGACGTCCGAACAAAAGAAAAAGTTCTTCACCGACATTAAGACTTACTTTTGGGACGACCCTTACCTATTCAAACAATGTGCCGACCTGATTATTCGCCGATGTGTTGATGGACCGACAGCGTCCGAAATCCTTGATGCTTGCCACAAAGGACCCACCGGTGGTCACTTTGGTCCCAACTACACCGCCAAAAAAGTGTTTGACTCGGGATTTTATTGGCCCCCCATATATCGTGACGCTCACGATATGGTTAAACGATGTGATGTTTGCCAAAAACAAGGCAACATCACACATAAAGACGAGATGCCTCAGAATTTCATTCAAGAATGTGAAATCTTTGATGTTTGGGGTATCGATTTTATGGGGCCATTCCCTTCTTCTAAAGGAAACAAATACATCCTTGTAGCCGTTGACTACGTTTCAAAGTGGGTCGAAGCCAAAGCTTTACCCACTAATGACGCAAGGGTGGTTTGTAACTTTTTGAAAGCTCTTTTCACTAGATTCGGTGTGCCTCGCGCCATTATTAGTGATCGTGGGACTCATTTCTGCAATGACCAATTCGCAAGAGTCATGGCTAAGTACGGTGTAAACCATCGTCTTTCCACAGCTTACCACCCACAAACTAATGGCCTGGCTGAAATATCCAACCGAGGACTTAAGCGAATTCTGGAACGAACCGTGGGAGAGCATCGTGCCTCATGGGCTGATAAACTTGATGATGCTTTGTGGGCTTTCCGTACTGCTTACAAGACCCCGATCGGCTGTACGCCTTATCGTCTTGTGTACGGGAAAGCGTGCCACCTCCCCATTGAGTTGGAGCACAAGGCTTATTGGGCCTTAAAGTGGGTTAATTTTGATATTAACAAAGCCGGTGACCTACGCAAGATCCAACTCAATGAGCTCAATGAACTCCGTAATGAGGCTTATGAAAATTCTTTGATCTATAAGGAAAGAACTAAGCTCATTCACGACTCCAAGATCAAAAACCGAGAGTTCCATATTGGAGACAAAGTCTTACTTTTTAACTCTCGGTTTAAAATATTCTCGGGAAAGCTCAAATCTCGTTGGTCCGGCCCATTCACCATTGCCCAAATTTTTCCATATGGTACTCTTGAGCTCGCTCAACCTAATGGACCTAATTTTTAGGTGAATGGCCAACGAGTGAAGTTGTACTTTGGTGAGGACACCTCTCAGGAGGTGATTCCATCCCTCACCACGTTCCCCATGAACTAATTTTGGGTCGAGTCAGGCTCGTGACTCGGTTATAAAAAACAAGCGCTCCTCGGGAGGCAGCCCGAGTATGTATCCTTTTATGTTTTAACCCCCTAAGTGTAGGGGAGCCTCTATAGAGTGTTTGTATTTGTGTGGTGATGTGATTACAGGGATTAGTACACTCTTGGAAACTTTGAAGAACCGTGCTCCCTTGTTATCAGAAATCCGGTTCTATCTCTCAACTATCGTGATTCAATTTTCTTCATACTCACATTTGAAATTGATCACTTTAGTCGTCTCTTCCTTAACTCGAGTTAACCAACGTGCACAATGTCATAAGTGTAGGGGATACTTCTCCCACATGCTTAAAAATTGAGGACAATGTTTATCTTAAGTGTAGGGGGGACTTCTATCGAAGTTTTAAGTGGACTTTTCCATGAAAATGCCTTCATTTAACCGGAAAATCATCTTTTTCAACATTTTTCAAATTTTTTTTATTAACTTTGGCCATTTTGTCGTAATTTTTAAATTTTTATCGTTGCTTTCATATGTATATATCCCGCAATAAAGTCAAAAATATTAATAAAGTGGTGTAGCTAGTTTAGAAGTCTTTGATATATTAGGCCCGTTGCGTTTATATTGACTCAACCCGAATAGACTTATCCAAGTTTATTCTAGCTAGTATCCTTAACCATGTAGACCTTAATTGGTTTATTAGGCTAAGTATCCACGAGTCTCATTACTTGAGATTTTAAATTGTGGAGGACGAGAAATGATAGAGTCAATTATAAGTCGGTATTCTTGCACAAGCTCACTTGGTGTAATTATTTGCCTATTCTCCCATCACTTGCTAATAAATTATCTGCAATAAGTAAGGTCGTACGATTTGAAAAGTTACTTAGCTTCTAGCCCAAGATCGTTTAAAAGTTGCTCGGTAATGATAAGAGTTCATAGCCAAGGCATAACTTATGAAGCGGGGCGCGAAGATTGGCGAGTCCGAAAAGGCCCTAACAAGGCATGAGGATTCAATTTTATTGCTGAAGATCCAAAGTGATGTGAAAAGCATTATTCCCAAAGTCAATATAAAGGATCAAGACTCACGACGAAAAGCAACAAACTCCCATAAAGATCATGGAGAAGTCTATCCGAAAAGACCCTAACAAGGTATGAGTATAAATAGATCCAAGTCCGAAAAGGAGGCGGATCGTTGTATCTCAAAATCCCAAATAGAGATTGAAGAAATAATCATGAAGTCGTGGTCAACAAAGTTGGAGTACCCCTCAAAAGTCTCCAAGTGAAGAAACTCTATTATGATGAGAAGACCATTATCTCGACAACGTCTCTCGAAGATATGAAGTATGAAGTACATGCCAAATATCGGCCCGAGAAAGGTCTCAAATCGTGAACCAAGTTATGCCAAGATATGAACTTTTTGATATCCCGAGAAGCAGTTTTAAGAGATTTTGTCCTTTAGCTAACTATTGATCAAATCGTCCTACTTTGCTTTCAGCCTAAATAAACTATCGAAATAAGTCCAAAAATGCATCTTCATGATCATTCTAAGACAAAAATAAAATATAAGAGATACACCTAGGAATAAGGGAGTTTAAGCATTTAATTAAGCCATGTGTGTAAGTGTTTGAATTGCTAACTTATAATAACAATGATCTCGTTTTAAGCTTAGTTTGGAGAACGTGAAACTTGAGGGTGATAAATCTTCGCAGCACCAAAGCCCTAATGTAAGTCATTGGTTTCTTTGCAAGTTATTTATATTCTTTTTTGTTTCCTTTTAAGTTTAATTTCTTTTAGTAGTTTAAATTTTTGTTTAGTAGTGTTTGAATAAGGCCAAGGTTGATTGATTATGAGAAAAATGTAAATTTGCTTTATCACTAAGCATTGCATGAGGGCATGGCAATGGTTAAGTGTAGGGGGATTTGATAGGTGTGTAAACACCCATCCTTTTACCACTTAATTCTGGCTAAAACGAGACCAAAACACGTATTTAATATCATTTGTTTGGAATTATTCGTGGTTTTTGTGTTTATTGTGTTTTCAGAGCCAACCGGATGAATATTGAAGAAAACATGGGATTGTACGGGTTTTACTGAAGAAAAGGACTCAAGATAAAGTCTATTGTCCAAGAGATGCAAAAGATTTGAAGTCACTGGGCCAATTCGAAGATTTATCGAAGAAAAGGACCAAAGATGGAAGATTTACATAAGTCGAAGAAACTCAAGTCTATTAAACGAAGAAATTAAAAGACGAGTTGAATTTAATCGACGACAAATCCCGAATCAGAATCGAAAACGTCAACTTTTCTAAAAAGACGAGAAGACGAGAAGAACGGGAGAAAGCCTACTCACCAACCAAAGGACAAGGCTATATAAAGCCCATCCCCTCACACTTTCCAGGAGTTAGTTTTTTAGTTTTTCTCTCCTTCTTTTTCTCCTTTGAGTTCGTCCCATCACCAACACCAATTGGGTGTTTGGTGATTTTGATCTTTGATTTTCAATCTTGTAATTTTTAATCTTTGTTTTGTTATTGTTAAAACATCAATCATCAATACAAAGTCTTGTTTAATCTTTCCATTTCATCTTGTTCATCATCATCTTTATCTTCAAGTTCTTAAGTTCTTATTTTATTGAGTTTTGATCTTCAAAAGTTGTTGGGATTTGTGTTTTTGTTGATGGGATTTGTAGTTTATGGTTAGTAGATGTTTAGTGATTAGTTTATTTAAGTTTTTGGTGAAAAACTTGGTGATTTTTGGATTAAAAACATTTTTCCTTGTTCTTCGGTTAAGAAACTGTATCTGAGATTCCCAGGTTCCGAATGAACTGAAAAGTTCCGGACGAATCAAATCTTCCGAGTGAACCAAAAAGTTCCGGGTGAACTCAAAGTTCCGGATGAGCATAAACTTTCGGATGAACTAGAAAGTTCCGAATGAATGTTATTTAAAAAAGTTCCGAGTGAGTTTTTAAAGTTCCGAATAAGTTTTCTTTTAGAAAGTTCCGAATGAGTGTAAAGTTCCGAATGAATGTCTTTTAAAATCTTCCGAATGAATTAAAAAGTTCCGGATGAATGTTTATCTTCCAAAGTTCCGAATGAAGGTTTCCTTTCCAAAAAGTTCCGAATCAGCCCAAAGTTCCGGATGAACCTAAATCTTCCGAATGAAGTAAAACTTCCGGACGAATTAAATCTTCCGAATGAGTTTATGTTAAGAAAAGTTCCGGGTGAAACCAATCTTCCGAATGAAAAGTTCCGGATGAGCAAAGTTCCGAATCAAGGTTAAAAAGTTCCGAATCAATTTTCTTTTAGTGTTACTGTTTTACTATTTTATTGTTTCTTTACTTTAATTTCACCATTCATATTTTAACTGTAATTGTAACTTTAATTTCAATTTTCATTTTAATTTTAATTTCAAGTTTTTATTAATTGATATTAAAGTAACTGTTTTTTATTTGAATTTTCATTTTAGTACATTTAAGTTTTTTTATTAGATTAGAAAACCAAACCCTTTTATTTAGTAACCAAGAACAATCATTCCACTTAAGGCCGAGATCAATTCGAGAGGACTGAGAGACAATCTGAACCCATACAAAAACACTTGTATCAGTTCAAATCAGATGAGACTAAACCTAAACCTTTATTTCAATAATCAAATCAAAACAACGATCTCAGATTATTTCGTGATATACAAACATGCATGTCAAGATCATTTAGATCCCACACGAAATCATCATCACTGATCTATATAGATGCATGCAATCTTTTTTATATTAGAAAATAAAGGAAGAATAATAACAATTATGTTATAAATCTACCTTGTTTCGATTCGAGACAATCTCATAATTACTAATCAAATACAACCTTACCCGAGACCTCTTTATGAGATCTTGAAGACGAATCCAAATGATCCAAAGGGTTTGTATGCATAGATTTTATGGGTTCTTGTTGTCAACTAACAAGAAACGAAGGAAAGTTGTTTACTTATATTCGATTGTTGGGATTTGATCAGTGTTTCAATAATAGATGAGATGGATTTTATGATGGGTGAGGTAGAATGATTTGTAGTTATTTGGGTTTGGAAGCCATAGATGCTCTGTGATTAAGCTTGGTTCGGTGGCTGAAGAAGAAAATTAGGAAGGGGCGAAGTATCTAATAAAAGTGATTAGGTTACTAAAGATTAGGGTTTGTTAACCTATTTATGTTCTCATCCCTAGGGTATGGACCGGGTACTAACACCAATAGAAGATTTGTTTTGCTATTTGATGGGCCTTATATATACAATATTGGAGCTTCGAAGTTTTGCTTATATAATACACATGGGCTGATTTGGATTTGTTTGATGTAGCAAAAAATTATTTGGCCAACTATTTCTATTGTGATGCTAAGCTTTGGACGAATATATGGACGGTTAAAGAAAACTCGTGTTTCAAAAACCCTAATTTCTGAAAAATTTCCGTCGATCCGCGCATCAGTTGGGTATATGACTGATTTTGGGCTTCAAGTCAAGTTAACTAGACAAAGTTGACGACTTCTCACTTTCTAGTCACTGTTGCTTTTCTAGTTAACGACACTCACACAAACACAACAAACACAACAAACACGACAAACACACAACAAAAACAAACAAACACCAAAATGATCCTTTAAGATTCACTGAAACTGTCAAAACGTCTAGTATTCGAGCAAAGTAATGTCAGTTGATTACGAATTAGATTTGGTATTTATTATTTGAAGTTGAAGTGGAATATCACAAAGGTGTCTACTCAATTCATCATCGAGCCTCTATCACCCCATTCTATCGATTGATGATTCTCTTTAGCATCAATGATTGAGACTTGATTTATCTAGTTTCCACTATCAAGGGGTGGATGGTCGACGACATGGACAACTATCACTTAAGGAATCACGTTGTAGTGCTCAGTGTCACACTCACCGGGAGTTGTGGATACTTCAAGAGGTGTTCTACATCTTATACCTCTCTCTTTATGTATAAGATTCTAAGAGACGTTTCTCTGAACCGTTCGTCAATCAACAAAAGTGCTAAGCGTAAGTAACAAATTTGGGGGAATGTACTTCAGTTTCAAGTTTGGAATATCATGTTTACTTCACCAGTGGTTACTAAAGATAGCCAAAAGAATACGAGGTTGGTAAGTTTAGCCAGAGAGTACAAGAGTAGAGATGTGATCAGCAAACAATTCTCACGAGCAACTTGAGCTACAAAATGTCAACAAAGATTTCTGCTTCAGACAGGAACATCTCGCGATTCTGATTGTACTTGTCAGATGATGCTGATAGGTGTGTAAACACCCATCTTTTCTACCACTTAATTACAATAATAACCGGACCTAAACGTGTATTTTATGTCTTTTATGTCGGAATTATGCGTGGTTTGTGTTTTTGTTGTAATTTAGGATGAAATTATGAAAAGTGGAGAAAACACGGGAATTCACGGGCATTCACGACTTTTATTGAAGAAAAAGATGAAAGACGGAGTCGAGAAGTCAAGAGTGGAAAAAGAACGGAAGTCCAAGACCAATTCTGAAGATTTATCGAAGAAAAAGTCAAAAGACGGAAGTTTATCAAAAGCCGAGAAACTCAAGTCTATATTATTGAAGAAATTAAAGACGAGTTCAAAAGATATCCCGAGCCACAAGTCCTTAAAGTCCAAACTTAAAAGAAAGATTAGAAGAAAAGGACTAATGACGCAATTAATGAAGATTAAATGAAGGAAGGACTTAATCTTGCAATTAACAAGAAATGAAGGAGGGGAGGAAGCTTCCTAATCCTCCCCTATATATAGATTAGGATTGTTAATTTTCCATTTTGTTGGCTAACTTGACAAATTAGCTCTTCCACCTTTATTTTGTGCACATTTAAATACTTGTCATTTAATTACCTTGTCTTGCACCTTAATCACCATTTATTCAAGTAAGTTTTTCTTTTTAATTCTTGTCAAGCTTTATCTTTATCTTGTTAATCTCATTCTTCCTTTCTTAATCTTTGATTGTTATTGCTTATGTTTATGTTCTTGATTTTTGTTGATTTATTTAAGTGGGTTGTGATTGATTTGATCTTTATTGTTTGATTTGTTGTTTTGGATTGATTGTTTATGTTTATTAGATGTTTTGTTATTAGTTTGGTTTAATCTTTTTGTTGATTTGGATGAGTTTTTGTTGGATTCGTATCTTTTTAGCCTCCCTTGTTCTTCGGATCTCTTTACTGAACTTGCCCAGATTCGTGCCAGCCAACATTCCGAATAGGAGATTGCCAGATTTATTTCGAGTAAAGACTTTTGTTGGGAGACTATTCGGAATATTAAATATTCCGAATAGAGGTTGTTTTCCGAATAGACTTGTTATTCCGAATAGGGGGAATATTCCGTGTAGGACAAACTTTCCGAATAGAAGCTATATTCCGAATAGGCCTGAACATTCCGAATAGCACGTTTTTCCGCATAGGGAAGTATATTCCGAATAGGAGGGATTTTCCGCATAAAGCACTTTTCCGAATAGGCCAAACATTCCGAATAGAACTTTATTCCGAATAGGGACAGATATTCCGAGTAGAGAAATATTGTAACACCCCATTTTGGAAATGGAATATTACGCATAATCATGGCGTGTCATCAAAGCATACAAGGATAAATGTCTAAGCATTATTCAACCATAAAAGGGAAATACCGGAATCAAACATCGGTACCCCAAAGTAAAGCTCATCACACACAAACATAAATACTGTAAAAGGAAAGGACGAAACAATGTCATAGCAACTGTATCAAAGTAAAGGAAATGCATAAAGTAAAGAAAGACAGTAAAGCTTCCAGTCCATATGCACCTACGTTTGAGATCTACGAGCGTCCCTGAGTACCTGCCGTTTTGGGAACATGAAAAGGAAAACGGCTGAGCAAGACGCTCAGTGCACGGATGTACAATATAGCATGAAGTAGAGTAAACATGTAACATATAACAGCGGAAGACTAAGTACTGAGTAAACTGGTTAAGTATCAAGAAAACTGGTTTTATAGTTTGAAAAGCCTTATGTTTATCTTGTGAAAACTGTTTTAACATATATATACCATAGCCCATATAGGTCATGAAAAGGTCACGTGCATGAATACTTGGAGGGGTGACCTCATCATGCTGATTAGAGTGGATGCCTCTAATCAATATACTGGTTTGGGTAGGAGGGATCAGCTCCTTGCGAAGGGTGCAAGGCACACACCACATTCACCATGATAAACTGAATAAAACATGTAACTAGGATGCACCCATACGCCCCACCTGATATAATAATATGGCCAAAACTGAAAGGGACGCCACGAGCAATCACTCCGCCGTGGGGAAGTCATAACATCGGTGCCTCCAATGCTATGGTTATGGCACCTCCATAACTAGGTGAAACTGGTCATGCTTGTATATGGCTATAGATTATGCTAATTAAACATAAGCAGTTCAAAACAATAAAACAAATACTGGGGAAAACAGTTGGCTGCATACGGGGAAATCCTAATAAGGAAAGAATGTCCATACTGAAAGGACGGGAATCCGTACCTCAAGTCCAGTGAATGAACGGAAGAAAGACTCCTACTTCTGGATCACTAACGCTACATGAATACACACGTGTATAAGTATCGATTCACTGATTACGTACGGGGTTTTATGTCTCATTTTAGCTGATTTGGTATGTTTTAGGTCATGGTTCACTGTTTAAAGCCTTAAACTGTGTTTATCTTGTATTCTGATTTATCTGATTAAGTATTACTGGTGTTTCATGTATTAATATACTTACTGTGTAATAATAAGTAACTTTCCAAAAATAGCAGGTTTCCAAAAATAGAAAGTTTCCAAAAATAGGAAGTTTCCAAAAATAGAAAGTTTCCAAAAATAGAAAGTTACCAAAAATAGAAAGTTTCCAAAAATAGAAAGTTTCCAAAAATAGAAAGTTTCCAAAAATAGAAAGTTTCCAAAAATAGAAAGTTTCCTAAAATAGAATTTACTGCTTAAAATAGATTAGTTTCTAAAAATAGAAAGTTTCCAAAAATAGATCAGCTGCCTTAATTAAATAAGTTTCCATATATAGAAGGTTTCCATGATTAGATTAGCTGCCTGAAATAGATAGATTTCCATATATAGAAGGTTTCCATTAATAGATTAGTTGCCTTATTTAATTAAGTTTCTATAAATAGAAGTTTCCATAATTAGAATTAAGCTGGTTACATAAGCTAACATATAAGTCTAAGTGTTTATAAGCTTGCTTCTTAAGTCATGTGATATAGTATATAGTTTAATTATTATTTCATGTATTTTAATTAAACTATAGGTTAAGCATTTTAATTAAAGTATAACATGTTTTAATTAAAATGAAATGAATTACTTAGGTTAAAATGTGTATTATTATTATTAATAATATAACCTAAGTCATGTCTAAATTAATTAATTATAGGCATGTTTTAATAATTAATTAATTATAACTTATAACATAAAATACTTAGGTTAAATTAATGTCATGTTAAACTAATAATTAAAATAACCTAAGTCATGATTTAATTAATATTTCATGTTATTAATTAATTATATCCTAAGTTCATAATTCATAAAAATTAACATGTAGCATGAATCATGAATTAACCAACGAACCATGAATCGGGTATGAATTCGACACCGTACCCCGAGCCAAACCCGGGGCACGTGTGCCTCCTTGCTGCCGTGGGTCCCACATGAGCCAACCAAGACCAAAAATGGTCTTGGTGGTGGCGGCAATAGCAAACCAAACCCCCCTCGGGTTTGTTTGCTAGGCGGCCAAACATAACACCCCTTTTAAATCATTCTTTGATTTTATTTAATACCAAAACATGTTAGATCAATGATTAATTACCATGTTTTAATAAGAAAAATAATAACATGTTCATGAAAATAATCAAAGATTAAAAGAATTAAAAAGAATTAAAAAGAAGGGTTAGAAAGGTATACCACTATGTAGCTTGGAAAAAGGATGAACAAAAACTGATTATACAATAGTTTTTGAGATCAAAATCAACCAATCACCCTCCAATGGTGGTGTTTAGGTGGCGGCACAAAAGGAGAAAAAGGAGAGGAGAAAAACTCTTTTAGGGTTTTTTTGTTTAATTCTTGAAAGTGAAAAATGAAAACATGTTTTTACTCTTACCCCCCTTTACTTGTAAAGTCCATGGGCTAAGCCCATTTCTTGTATATGTGCCGTGGGTATGGGGGCCCCATATGGGGTACCCGTACCTTTCTTGTGTCCCGATGTTTCGTGTTCGTTCGTGGTTAAACGTGCTCATGTTTAAAGTGTTTCTGTTTAATCTAACGTGTCGTTTATCGTAAACTTAACGCTCGTAATTATATTATAAGTATTTACGTAATTATTCTAGTTCGTATTTTAATGGTGATCATGATTTAATTATGTTCACGTGATATATTTATTAACTGTTTATCATGAGTTCGTACGTAATCGATACTTGTCATGTCATACACGTATGCACTTGCTTGATTATTAGCACATGAATGTGATCAATACTAAATGAGGTAAGTTTTAATCTAGGACATACGATCTTAAGGGCACTATTCATGGTAAAAGCATGCGGGTTTTACAATTCTTCCCCCCTAAAAAGAATAATTCGTCCCCGAATTATAGATAAAGTAAGCTGAAAAGAAGTGACATACCTGAACTCAAAATATGAAGTGAGGGTAAGAAGCCCGGATAGACTCCTCTGTTTCCCAAGTGGCTTCCCGCTCGGTATGGTCCCTCCAAAGGATTTTGACGAATGGAATCGTCTTCCTTCTCATGACTCGTTCTTGCCTGTCAAGTACTCGTTCGGGTTCTTCTATAAAGGTGAGATCTTCACGTATCTGTTCCAGTGGATACTGAACCATGTGAAGGGGATGATAATTGTACCCTATGAGTAAGGACACATGAAACACGTTATGCACGTGCGAAAGCTGAGGAGGTAACGCCAATCGGTAAGATACTTCACCGATTCGTTCAACGATGTCAAATGGTCCGATGAACCGAGGACTGAGTTTCCCTTTGATCCCGAAGCGTTTAACACCACGTGCCGGCGAAACCTTGAGGAAGACGTGATCTCCCACATTAAAATGTATGTCCCTACGATGCTTATCGGCGTAACTCTTCTGACGTGACCGTGCTTCTTGCAACTTCTGTTTAGCTACCTCAATCTTCTCGTTGGTCATTTCTATAATCTCTGGTCCTTCGAGTGTTCGCTCTCCCACTTGATCCCAGCAAGTTGGAGCGCGACACTTTCTGCCATACAACATTTCGAAAGGAGCACATTTGATACTTGCGTGCCAACTGTTGTTGTATGCAAAGTCGACTAAACAGATGTAATCGTCCCAATCACCTGTCCATTCCAACGCACACGACCTTAACATATCTTCCAATGTCTGAATGGTTCGCTCCGACTGTCCGTCCGTTTGAGGATGAAAGGCTGTGCTCAGCTTAAGTTGTGTACCCCAAGCTTTTTGCAGACCTTTCCAGAATCGCGACGTGAAACGAGGATCTCTGTCTGAGACGATGCTGGAGGGAGTGCCGTGGAGTCTCATGATTTCCCTTCTGTACGTATCTGCGAGTTTACTTACCGGATCTTCCTTGCGTATCGGTAAGAAATGAGCTGATTTGGTGAGTCGATCAACAATGACCCAAATAGCATCGTGCTTCTTCTTGGTAGGCGGAAGACCGGTAACAAAATCCATGGTGATTTTGTCCCACTTCCACTCTGGAATATCCAACGGTTGAAGGAGACCGCCCGATCGCTGATGTTCAATCTTAACCTGCTGGCAGGTAAGACATTTGGAGACATGCGTGGCTACATCCTGTTTCATACCACTCCACCAAAAGTGCTGTCTGATGTCATGGTACATTTTTGTCGACCCAGGATGTATAGAAAATGGGGAGCTGTGAGCTTCAGCTAACAATGCTTCCCGAAGTTCTGGATTGTCAGGAACACAAAGTCTCGTGCCCTGCCAAACGATACCGTCTGCGTCCATTCTGAATTTTGTCTGCTTCTCCAAATTCTGAATTATCGCCCAAATCTCTCCATCATCCTTCTGCGCTTCCTTGATCCTAGTCAGTAACTCAGGTTCTATTCTAAGATTCGCCCAGTATCCGTGCTGCCCACGTACCATGATTTCGATGTTTAGCCGCTCCAAGTCCCTTATGTTTTGTTCCTCGATCTCAATGCCGTTTATCATTCCGGACTTTCTGCTGAGTGCATCTGCTACTACATTAGCCTTCCCGGGATGATACTGTAGGTTAATATCATAATCCTTCAACAGTTCCAACCATCTCCTTTGTCTCATGTTCAATTCTCGCTGTGTGAAGATATACTTCAAGCTCTTGTGATCGGTGAAAATGTCGCATGATTCTCCGTATAAGTAATGCCTCCATATCTTCAATGCGAACACCACTGCAGCAAGTTCCAGGTCATGCGTAGGGTAGTTTTCTTCATAGGGCTTAAGCTGCCGTGAAGCATACGCGATCACTTTCCCATGTTGCATGAGAACACAGCTCAGTCCCTTCCCCGATGCATCGCTATAGATCTGAAATCCACCTGTACCAGATGGGAGAGTAAGAGTAGGTGCAGATACTAACTTCTGCTTTAGGTCTTCGAAGCTCTTCTCTCGTTCTTCCGTCCAGACGAATTTCTCTCCTTTTCGCATCAGTTAGGTGAGAGGCAATGCCAGGCGGGAAAAGTTCTCCACGAATCTTCGATAATATCCAGCTAAGCCTAAGAAACTGCGGCCTTCTATCGCTGATGTTGGTCTTGGCCATTTAGTGATAGCCTCAACCTTCGCTGGGTCCATAGTGATCCCTTCTGCTGATACAATGTGACCTAAGAATGCCACCTTGTTTAACCAGAACTCACACTTGGAGAATTTCGCATACAGCTGCTTCTGACGAAGAATCTGTAGTACAGTACGGAGATGATCTTCGTGTTCCTCCGTGGACTTTGAGAATATCAAGATGTCATCGATGAATACAATGACAAATTTATCAAGGAATTCATGAAAGATTCTGTTCATCAGATCCATGAATACTGCTGGAGCGTTAGTCAGGCCGAATGGCATGACCACAAACTCATAATGGCCATAGCGGGTACGAAAAGCAGTCTTGGCAATATCCTGCTCTTTAACCCTTAGCTGATGGTAGCCTGACCTTAGATCGATCTTTGAGAAGTGTTTGGCTCCTTGAAGTTGGTCAAACAGATCGTCTATACGTGGCAGTGGATATCTATTGCGGATAGTAATCTTATTAAGTTCACGGTAGTCAATGCAAAGTCGCATGCTGCCGTCCTTCTTCTTAACGAACAAGACCGGTGCGCCCCATGGAGATGCGCTTGGTCTAATGAATCCTCGTTCAAGAAGTTCCTGCAGTTGGTCCTTCAGTTCTTTTAGCTCTATGGGAGCCATACGATACCGAGCCTTAGAGATTGGCTCAGCTCCTGGAACAAGGTCGATGTTGAACTCCACTTCTCTTGCAGGTGGTATGCCTGGAAGTTCATCTGGGAAGACGTCTTGAAATTCTGAGACTACCGGTTGATCCTGAATCGATGGGGATTCAGCATCCATGTCATGAACCGTAGCTAGATAACCTTCGCAGCCATGTGACAGTAATGCACGTGCTTGCAAGGTAGATATGACTTGTATAGACCGTCCGGGTATGAAACCATTATGAATGTACTCTGGTGCATTTATGTCGCCGAAGATCACCCGATATGAGTGGCAGTCTATGGTAGCATGATGCCTGGATAGCCAGTCCATGCCAAGAATCATATCAAACTCAATCATGTCTAGGGGAAGTGCATCTACTGCACGAACTTTATCATCAAACTCTAGAGGAAGACTCTTGTATACATGAGTTATTAATACAGAGTCCCTCAGAGGCGTGGAAATGGTAAGCTTATTTTCTAATGGCAAGGGAAGTGTCCTGATGTTCTTAGCATAAGTAGTGGAAATAACTGAATGAGTGGCACCCGTGTCGAAAAGAACACATGCAGCTTGGCCGTACATATACAAAATTCCAGTAATGGTACCTGTAGATTTGTTTGCCTGATCGCGCGATGTCGTGTAGACACGCCCAGTGGTAGGAGGCGGTTTAGTATCAGCATGACCCGAAGTACCCTCCATTTCACCCTTACGGCAATCTCTCATACGATGGCCAGGGAGGCCGCACTTGTAGCACGCGTCGGAATCACGACGACATGGGCCAGGGTGTCTGCGATGGCAAGTACTGCAAAGAGGATGAGTGAATCCTCCAGCAGGAGTCCTTGCTTGCTGAGGGCCTGCTGATGCCAAAACGTGTTAAGAATGAAGTATATGCACGAGTATAGGACGTAAGCGTCATAAGATGCTTACCAGTGTTAGCTGAACGGTTAGGCTGAGAACCCCTGTGGTTCTGGTCCCTTCCGTTACCGTGGTTCCTGGTAGAGATGATATAGTGTCAGCATGAGAGATATAACATGAAATCATAAGAAGATGCGTAAATAGTAGGACCTGCTGTTGTTGGAGTGTCCCGCATTGTTACGGTAATTGTCATTACCGTTGCGCCTTTCCACAACAGAACGGTCGTTAGAGTGACCGTTTCCTTTGGGCTGATTAGGCTGCTGCTGGGTAGCCGGCTGAGACCGGTCCCCAGTTTTCTGCCTGGAAGATACAGTTTATGAGATGATTATAGAACATATAATGATAGGATGCGGTCTGGTTAACGCTAGAACACGAAATGTTTTACCTCTTGTCGGGTCTTTCAGCTTCCCCGAACTCATCGCGTTCCTGCAACATCTCAAGCTTCCTTGCTGCGTCGGCCACTTGTGCTACTGTATTAAACGTAGCACATACCAGATTGTTCGCGACCGAGGTGCGAAGTGCCCACCTAAAATGGTGTGCCTGCTCCTCAGGAGTACCAGCCGCTGCTCCCAGAAAACCTGCCAAGCGAAGAAAGCGCTGCATGAATTCGTTGCTATTCTCGCCCGCTCTCTGACGTATCCCATGGTATTCTCGCTTGAGTTTGTCCTGCTCTGCCTTAGGAAAGAACTGCTCCATCACTCTTTCCTTGAATTGGGCCCATGTCAAACCAGCGACCCATTCATCACCTCCTTCTGACTGCGTCAAAGCTAACCACCAGTTGAGTACATCTCCTTCAAATCGGTAGCATGCCAATCTTGCCTTGAAGGCGGGGTCACATCCCATAGCATTGAAGATTTTCTCAATGTGAGTCAGCCAGCTTTCAGCATCGCTGGGGCTATCAGTCTTTTCGAAAGCTCTAGGACGGAGCTTGTTAAATCTTTCCAACCATACCGCTAGTGTCACCGGGGGAGGAGGAGGAGGAGGTGCCTGATTCTGCTACTGCTGATTGTTCGCAGCTTGGACTTCAGCACGAATGTCATTCCTCAGTTGAGGAAGTAAGGCTTGCATGGCAGCCTGAATTGCAGCATTGAGCTGCTCTTGCTCGCGTGTGAGAACCATCTGACAGTATAACATAAAACTTATGATTAACAGTTCAAACATAAAATATATATATAAAAAAAAATTTTTATGCCAAAAATTTCACAAGAAAAATTTTATGCAGAAAATCTTTGTATGAATGCATGATGCAGTTTTATGAAAACTTTTGATGCTCGAGAGTGAACGCCTACGGTCAGTTCACTCAAAATAAAAGACATATCGAGGGGACGCCTATGGGTCGGTCCCAAATCTAAAAGTTTCGATAAAACACATGCGACTAAATAGGGCCAGTCCTGTACCAACCATTACTTAGTCAAAAACCCTGTAACAATGACATGTATATGTATGCTTAAAAATGATGAATGCATGAAAACAACTGTCAGTTCTAGGAAGACCGTAGTGACTACCCACTAATCACAGGTCATATTTGAGAGCCTACAGGTCGAAACCTTGGCTCTGATACCATAATTGTAACACCCCATTTTGGAAATGGAATATTACGCATAATCATGGCGTGTCATCAAAGCATACAAGGATAAATGTCTAAGCATTATTCAACCATAAAAGGGAAATACCGGAATCAAACATCGGTACCCCAAAGTAAAGCTCATCACACACAAACATAAATACTGTAAAAGGAAAGGACGAAACAATGTCCATAGCAACTGTATCAAAGTAAAGGAAATGCATAAAGTAAAGAAAGACAGTAAAGCTTCCAGTCCATATGCACCTACGTTTGAGATCTACGAGCGTCCCTGAGTACCTGCCGTTTTGGGAACATGAAAAGGAAAACGGCTGAGCAAGACGCTCAGTGCACGGATGTACAATATAGCATGAAGTAGAGTAAACATGTAACATATAACAGCGGAAGACTAAGTACTGAGTAAACTGGTTAAGTATCAAGAAAACTGGTTTTATAGTTTGAAAAGCCTTATGTTTATCTTGTGAAAACTGTTTTAACATATATATACCATAGCCCATATAGGTCATGAAAAGGTCACGTGCATGAATACTTGGAGGGGTGACCTCATCATGCTGATTAGAGGGGATGCCTCTAATCAATATACTGGTTTGGGTAGGAGGGATCAGCTCCTTGTGAAGGGTGCAAGGCACACACCACATTCACCATGATAAACTGAATAAAACATGTAACTAGGATGCACCCATACGCCCCACCTGATATAATAATATGGCCAAAACTGAAAGGGACGCCACGAGCAATCACTCCGCCGTGGGGAAGTCATAACATCGGTGCCTCCAATGCTATGGTTATGGTACCTCCATAACTAGGTGAAACTGGTCATGCTTGTATATGGCTATAGATTATGCTAATTAAACATAAGCAGTTCAAAACAATAAAACAAATACTGGGGAAAACAGTTGGCTGCATACGGGGAAATCCTAATAAGGAAAGAATGTCCATACTGAAAGGACGGGAATCCGTACCTCAAGTCCAGTGAATGAACGGAAGAAAGACTCCTACTTCTGGATCACTAACGCTACATGAATACACACGTGTATAAGTATCGATTCACTGATTACGTACTGGGTTTTATGTCTCATTTTAGCTGATTTGGTATGTTTTAGGTCATGGTTCACTGTTTAAAGCCTTAAACTGTGTTTATCTTGTATTCTGATTTATCTGATTAAGTATTACTGGTGTTTCATGTATTAATATACTTACTGTGTAATAATAAGTAACTTTCCAAAAATAGCAGGTTTCCAAAAATAGAAAGTTTCCAAAAATAGAAAGTTTCCAAAAATAGAAAGTTTCCAAAAATAGAAAGTTACCAAAAATAGAAAGTTTCCAAAAATAGAAAGTTTCCAAAAATAGAAAGTTTCCAAAAATAGAAAGTTTCCTAAAATAGAATTTACTGCTTAAAATAGATTAGTTTCTAAAAATAGAAAGTTTCCAAAATAAGATCAGCTGTCTTAATTAAATAAGTTTCCATATATAGAAGGTTTCCATGATTAGATTAGCTGCCTGAAATAGATAGATTTCCATATATAGAAGGTTTCCATTAATAGATTAGTTGCCTTATTTAATTAAGTTTCTATAAATAGAAGTTTCCATAATTAGAATTAAGCTGGTTACATAAGTTAACATATAAGTCTAAGTGTTTATAAGCTTGCTTCTTAAGTCATGTGATATAGTATATAGTTTAATTATTATTTCATGTATTTTAATTAAACTATAGGTTAAGCATTTTAATTAAAGTATAACATGTTTTAATTAAAATGAAATGAATTACTTAGGTTAAAATGTGTATTATTATTATTAATAATATAACCTAAGTCATGTCTAAATTAATTAATTACAGGCATGTTTTAATAATTAATTAATTATAACTTATAACATAAAATACTTAGGTTAAATTAATGTCATGTTAAACTAATAATTAAAATAACCTAAGTCATGATTTAATTAATATTTCATGTTATTAATTAATTATATCCTAAGTTCATAATTCATAAAAATTAACATGTAGCATGAATCATGAATTAACCAACGAACCATGAATCGGGTATGAATTCGACACCGTACCCCGAGCCAAACCCGGGGCACGTGTGCCTCCTTGCTGCCGTGGGTCCCACATGAGCCAACCAAGACCAAAAATGGTCTTGGTGGTGGCGGCAATAGCAAACCAAACCCCCCTCGGGTTTGTTTGCTAGGCGGCCAAACATAACACCCCTTTTAAATCATTCTTTAATTTTATTTAATACCAAAACATGTTAGATCAATGATTAATTACCATGTTTTAATAAGAAAAATAATAACATGTTCATGAAAATAATCAAAGATTAAAAGAATTAAAAAGAATTAAAAAGAAGGGTTAGAAAGGTATACCACTATGTAGCTTGGAAAAAGGATGAACAAACACTGATTATACAATAGTTTTTGAGATCAAAATCAACCAATCACCCTCCAATGGTGGTGTTTAGGTGGCGGCACAAAAGGAGAAAAAGGAGAGGAGAAAAACTCTTTTAGGGTTTTTTTGTTTATTTCTTGAAAGTGAAAAATGAAAACATGTTTTTACTCTTACCCCCCTTTACTTGTAAAGTCCATGGGCTAAGCCCATTTCTTGTATATGTGCCGTGGGTATGGGGGCCCCACATGGGGTACCCGTACCTTTCTCGTGTCCCGATGTTTCGTGTTCGTTCGTGGTTAAACGTGCTCGTGTTTAAAGTGTTTCTGTTTAATCTAACGTGTCGTTTATCGTAAACTTAACGCTCGTAATTATATTATAAGTATTTACGTAATTATTCTAGTTCGTATTTTAATGGTGATCATGATTTAATTATGTTCACGTGATATATTTATTAACTGTTTATCATGAGTTCGTACGTAATCGATACTTGTCATGTCATACACGTATGCACTTGCTTGATTATTAGCACATGAATGTGATCAATACTAAATGAGGTAAGTTTTAATCTAGGACGTACGATCTTAAGGGCACTATTCATGGTAAAAGCATGCGGGTTTTACAAATATTCCGAATAGGAGGATTATTCTGAATAGGGTTTTGTTTTCCGCATAAGGAACTATTCCGAATAAGGCACCTTTTTCCGCATAGTGACAGTATTCCGAATAGGGGTTTTATTCCGCATAGGGACTTATTATTTTTAGTTTGCTGCTTTTTCATTTTAAGCTTTATTTTTCCCGCCTTTTTCCTTGCTCGCACTTTAAGTTTAATTGCCTTAGTTTAAGATTTAGTTTTAGTTGCATTTTAAGTTTGCCTTAGTTAGATTTAAGTTTGCATTATTTACTTAATTGCCCTTTAGTTTTAGTCGCGCTTTAAATACTTGCACTTTATTTTTATTAGACTTAGATTTACCTTAATTGCACTTTTACTTTAATTGTTTTGCACCCTTTATTTTAAACACTACAACGACACATCTTTGTTCCACCAAAGTTCAACTGAGTCACACATTAAACAAAAAGTTTTTCAATTCGAAGAGACCAAACAGAACGAACTTTAATATTTTTATACGGGGTGTCAAAAGCCTTGTATCAAATGGCGCCGCTGCCGGCTCTTTTCGTAAAGATCAACAGTTTTTTGTGAGAGACACGTTGCTTTTTGGGATCCGTTCACTTGTGAGCGTTATTTTTCTTGCATAAAAAAATTCAAAAAATCATAAAAAATTAAAAATTGATAAAAAACCATAAAAATTAAAATTTTCAAAAATCTAAAAAGATTTTATCTTTCTTGTGTATATATATATTGTCTTTGTGTTTGGTTTTGTTTTCTTTTGCATTTTCAGGTGTATGCGTACTAGATCTTCTAATTATCAAGAGCCCGAGCCTCAAGAAGATTTAGATATGGCAGGTGTCAACAACAACAACATGCCACCGCACCTCAATAATAATAATAACAACAACAATGCTCTTCCACAGCCCGATCTTCGGACCATGGAGGAACTTTGTCAACCAACAATGTTTGGACGAGGAGGACCGATTGCGCCGATGCAAATCAACGCTCCTGAGTTTTCGTTGAAGCACCACATGATTCAGCAAGTACAAACAAACCCATTTAGAGGATTGCCTGATGATGATGCCAACAAACACCTCGACAAGTTCATTACAATCACCCAGAGCATGAAGTTGGCTGGTGCCACTATGGATGAGCTTCGCCTACAACTCTTTCCACACACTCTATTACATCATGCCGAGAAATGGTTTGATCGTCTCCCGAAGAATTCTATTCACACTTGGGATGACATGACTCAACGCTTTTTGTCGCGCTACTTTCCACCATCCATGGTCACAAGCCTTCGCAACCAGATCAGCGGTTTCATGCAAGATCCCGATGAATCTCTTTTTGATGCATGGGAGAGATATAATGTCTTGATCGACCGTTGTCTAAACCACAACATGCTTCCGGTCACCTTGATCGATACTTTCTACAACGGATTGACTTTTTGAGATCGTGATACGATCAATGCAGCCGCCGGTGGCACATTCATGAAAAGGAGACCCGAGGAGTGTAGAGAGTTAATTGAAAACATGACTACTCATCATAAAAACTGGGATTCCTCTGCTTCTTCTAGAAACAACACGAGAGTCAATGTTTCTTCTACCTCAGCAAACCCTGAGATGACCGAACTCACCCGCATGATGGCTGAAATGAGCAAAAGTATTACGCTTCTCGCTTCAAACCAACAACAACAACAAGTTAAAGCGGTTGCTAATCCTTGTGAAACATGTGGCGTTCCTCACTCATACACCGATTGTCCTTCGACACAAGGAAATCCGGAAAATATGTATGCAGCTTACGGTAATTACTCACCGGAAAATTACCAAGCTAGACAACAAGGGGATAGAAATCTGCTGAGCTACCGTTCCAACAACTACCTTTCACCCGGTTTTTCTCCTCAAAACCAAAATCCCGCCAACAACTACAATAGAAGCAACCAAATCCCACCTCGTGCTTCTAACCCTTATCAACCACCCACCCAACAACACCCACCCATTAATCCCGATGTTGACACAATCATGAGAACTCAAGGTGAGCAAATCAAGAATCTACAGAGCCAAATAATCAATTTGAAAGGAGATATCTTGAAGCAAGGTAATGACATCAGAACCGAGGTTCATGATAATCTTCAATCCTCTTTCATCACTCAAACAACTGAACTGAAGAATCTGTTAGCTAGTTTCTTGCCTGAAGCTCAACCTTCTTCTTCTTCGGGTTCTCTACCTTCAAACACCGTCACTAATCCGCGAGCTAATGTGAGTGCTATAACTACACGTAGTGGAATTACCATTGTCAATCCACCTGACTCACCACCATCATCTACACCTCCTCCACCACCATGTATCCCTACTCCTCTTACACTTAGTGATAGTACACCATTACCGTCTCCGCCTCGTCATGACGATGTATCTCGGAAGGACCCTTCAACATCACAACCTTCACCAACTACACCTTCACCTAACCCTTATCAACCTAGAATCCCATACCCTTCTCGCATAGGCAAGACCAATGATCTAACCAAGAATGACTGCCAAGTATCGAAATATGTGGATATGCTATCTAAAATGACCATTAACATTAGCCTTGTTGAAGCACTTTGCCACATGCCGAAATTTGTCAAAGCATTCAAGGAATTGCTTAGCAAGAAGGAGAAGCTGATTGAACTCGCCAACACACGCTTAAATGAAAACTGCTCTGCAGTTCTTCTTAGAGAACTTCCGGAAAAGCTTGGCGATCCCGGTCGTTTTGTGTTGCCTTGCGTGTTCAACAAAACTGAAGAATTTACTGCCCTTGCTGATCTCGGGGCTAGTATAAATTTGATGCCACTGAGTGTTTGGAAAACATTATCATTGCCCGACCTCATTCCAACAAAGATGACTCTCGAACTTGCAAACCGCACTCTCGCTTACCCCGTTGGTATAGCCGAAGACGTGTTTATCAAAGTTGGCACATTTACCTTCCCGGTCGATTTTGTCGTAGTTGATTATGCAATGGACCCTCGTATTCCTTTAATACTTGGTCGGCCATTTTTGAGAACCGGACGTGCTTTAATAGATGTGGCCGAAGGTGAGTTAATCTTACGAGTCGGGGATGATTCTAAAGTTTTTAAAATGGGGAAACTTACAGGAAAATCCTTTGGAGGCCGAGAATCAGTGAATATGATAAATGTGCTTGATGACTTTACCGTCTACGATAATCCTTTATTCGAGTCTTCCACTGATAATCCACTCTTTGAAGATGATGTGGATGATTCTCTCCTTACTTTGGACGCTTCTCCCATTTATGATTCACCACCGGTCTTTGATGCTTATGATGATGATAATTCTAGCTCAGATTTGGATGATTTTGATTGTACTTCTGAGTATCCCGAGCTGCCTACATATGATGATTTTGATGAGGCCGATACTCTCTCGAGCGATTCTTCACATGGTGAAGATCCTCCGCCATCACTCGATCCTACTTTGGACGATTACTCATTCGAGGAAGATTTCTCTGAATTTCTCAACACATACTTCCCTCATGAGAGTGATGCACCTCCTTTGGACTTTGAAGATTATCGTCTTGATCCTACTTTGGATTTGAAGAGCATTTTGTCCAAGGAGAAGAAACCGGTTGACACCGAAATCCGTTGCACTTATGATTTGACACCTCTTTGTCCCACTTCTGAGGACGAGGTTGTGCTTCTTTGGGGATCTTCTTCACACTCGGCTGAGCCGGAGTGCTATTTTCCCCTGAAGGAAAAGGTGTTCGATCCCGGTATTGAAGTTTTTAAGCCATCTCAGTATCCACCTGATGAAATAAAAGGAAAAATCTTTGGAAATTTTGAAGACATGCTTACACCGCTTCCTACTTGCTTCCACCGTGCTCCATCGCTGCTTAAGGGAACCTTGCCACTTCTCTTTTGGCTTGCCTTGTTCGCCTTAAGCTCTTGCTTATTGATGGATGAAAACTATGTCTTTGATCCTGGTGGATTTGTTTCATGCTACTTCTGTTGATAATCAAGGTCGAGTCAGGCTCACGACTCGGTTAACAAAAACCAAGCGCTTCTTGGGAGGCAACCCATGCATCTATCTTTTCGATTTCTTTACCATAAGTGTAGGGGGGACCCTTTGGATTGCTATCTCCTCTCCTCACTTCTTAATCAGGGATTCGAGCTTCAATAATCCACTCTTGCTGATTCTTGACGACCCGTGATTCTGTGTTCTACTTCTCCCCGGTTCTATCCTAAACTCTTTTCGATTCACTATTTTATATTTTCTCAATATTAAAATAGGAATCTCTTTAGTTGTCTTTTCCTTAGCGAGATTTAAACAACGTGCACAATGTCCTAAGTGTAGGGGAGTTTACTCCCACATGCTTAAACATTGAGGACAATGTTTATCTCAAGTGTAGGGGGGACTTCTATCGAAGTTAAGTGGTCTTTTCCTTGTATTTGTCCTCATTTTAACCGGAAAATCAATTTTTCGACATTTTTCAAAAATTTTGATCTATTTTGGCCTATTAGTTTTTCCCTTTTGTATAGTTATTTTCTTTCCTTATTAGAATAAATGTTTAATAAGTGGTTTTAATTTTCAAACGTTGTGAATCTTTTGACTCAACCCGAGTTTACTCTAGCTAGTATCCTTAACGTGTTTAAGTCAAGTTTTGCTAGGCTTTTATATAGGGAGCTATAAAACGCGAAAGTCTTAACTCTCACGGGTTAAGAACAAGAACTTTTCGCAAGTTCCTATAATTGATCCTAGAGAGTCGTTTATCAAGGGAACTTTAAGATGCGATTTCTAAACTTGAAAGAGTCTAAGAATTTGCAAGATCCTATAGGCGACTCGAAAACCCAAAACTTTGATTTAATAGGCTAAGTATCCACGAGTCTCATTACTTGAGATTTTAAATTGTGGAGAACGAGAGATGATAGAGCCAACTATAAGTTCGGTATTATTTCGTGAATTTATGTGAGTTAATTATAAGCCTATTCTCCCATCGCTTGCTAATAAATTTATCTGCTAATAAATAAGGTTGTACGATTTGAAAAGTTACTTAGCTTCTAGCCCCAGATCGTTTAAAAGTTGCTCGGTAATGACGAGAGTTCATAGCCAAGGCATAACTTATGAAGCGGGGCGCGAAGATTGGCGAGTCCGAAAAGGCCCTAACAAGGCATGAGGGCTATGTTTTGTTGCTAAAGATCCAAAAGTGATGTGAAGAATCATTTATCGAAAATCAATATGAAGGATCGAGACACACGACGAAAAGCAAAAACTCCCAAAAAGTCATGGAGAAGTGTATCCGAAAAGACCCTAACAAGGTATGAGGATAAATAGATCTAAGTCAATAAAGGAGGCGGATCGTTGTATATCAAAATCCAAAATAAAGATTGGAGAAAAATGAAGAAGTCGTGGTCCATATATGAAGAATCTCTCAAAAAATCCAAGTGAAGAAATTCCATTTATGAAGAGAAGACCATTATATCATGAGCGTCTCTCAAGATTTGAAGTATGAAGTCGCTGCCAAATATCGGCCCGAGAAAGGTCTCAAATCGCGAACCAAGTTATGCCAAGATATGAACTTTTTGATATCCCGAGAAGCAGTTTTAAAAGATTTTGTCCTTTAGCTAACTATTGATTAAATCGTGCACTTTATTTTTAGACTTAATAATTATCTAAATAAGTCAAACAATGCATCTTCGTGATCATTCAAGGCAAATAATAAAATATAAGAGATACCCATAGGAATAAGGGAGTCTAAGTGAATAATTGGCCCACATGAGTTCGTGTTATTTTACTAACTTATAATAACAATGATCTCGTTTTTAAGCTTGGTTTGGAGAAAGTGAAAAGTTGAGGATGATGATTATTCATGACATTTTCAAAACCCAAGGTATGCTTTTAATTTCTTTGCTTTGCATTTCTTTTAATTTTCTATCTCTTTAATAAAGGCCAACGTGGATTGATTATGATGAAAAGTGTAAACATGCTTTGTAACTAATGCATTGCATGAGGACATTGCAATGGTCAAGTGTGGGGGATTTGATAGGTGTGTAAACACCCATCTTTTCTACCACTTAATTACAATAATAACCGGACCTAAACGTGTATTTTATGTCTTTTATGTCGGAATTATGCGTGGTTTGTGTTTTTGTTGTAATTTAGGATGAAATTATGAAAAGTGGAGAAAACACGGGAATTCACGGGCATTCACGACTTTTATTGAAGAAAAAGATGAAAGACGGAGTCGAGAAGTCAAGAGTGGAAAAAGAACGGAAGTCCAAGACCAATTCTGAAGATTTATCGAAGAAAAAGTCAAAAGACGGAAGTTTATCAAAAGCCGAGAAACTCAAGTCTATATTATTGAAGAAATTAAAGACGAGTTCAAAAGATATCCCGAGCCACAAGTCCTTAAAGTCCAAACTTAAAAGAAAGATTAGAAGAAAAGGACTAATGACGCAATTAATGAAGATTAAATGAAGGAAGGACTTAATCTTGCAATTAACAAAAAATGAAGGAGGGGAGGAAGCTTCCTAATCCTCCCCTATATATAGATTAGGATTGTTAATTTTCCATTTTGTTGGCTAACTTGACAAATTAGCTCTTCCACCTTTATTTTGTGCACATTTAAATACTTGTCATTTAATTACCTTGTCTTGCACCTTAATTACCATTTAATTCAAGTAAGTTTTTCTTTTTAATTCTTGTCAAGCTTTATCTTTATCTTGTTAATCTCATTCTTCCTTTCTTAATCTTTGATTGTTATTTCTTTTGTTTATGTTCTTGATTTTTGTTGATTTATTTAAGTGGGTTGTGATTGATTTGATCTTTATTGTTTGATTTGTTGTTTTGGATTGATTGTTTATGTTTATTAGATGTTTTGTTATTAGTTTGGTTTAATCTTTTTGTTGATTTGGATGAGTTTTTGTTGGATTCGTATCTTTTTAGCCTCCCTTGTTCTTCGGATCTCTTTACTGAACTTGCCCAGATTCGTGCCAGCCAACATTCCGAATAGGAGATTGCCAGATTTATTCCGAGTAAAGACTTTCGTTGGGAGACTATTCGGAATATTCAATATTCCGAATAGAGGTTGTTTTCCGAATAGACCTGTTATTCCGAATAGGGGGAATATTCCGTGTAGGACAAACTTTCCGAATAGAAGCTATATTCCGAATAGGCCTGAACATTCCGAATAGCACGTTTTTCCGCATAGGGAAGTATATTCCGAATAGGAGGGATTTTCCGCATAAAGCACTTTTCTGAATAGGCCAAACATTCCGAATAGAACTTTATTCCGAATAGGGACAGATATTCCGAGTAGAGAAATATTCCGAATAGGAGGATTATTCCGAATAGGGTTTTGTTTTCCGCATAAGGAACTATTCCGAATAAGGCACCTTTTTCCGCATAGTGACAGTATTCCGAATAGGGGTTTTATTCCGCATAGGGACTTATTATTTTTAGTTTTCTGCTTTTTCATTTTAAGCTTTATTTTTCCCGCCTTTTTCCTTGCTCGCACTTTAAGTTTAATTGCCTTAGTTTAAGATTTAGTTTTAGTTGCATTTTAAGTTTGCCTTAGTTAGATTTAAGTTTGCATTATTTACTTAATTGCCCTTTAGTTTTATTCGCGCTTTAAATACTTGCACTTTATTTTTATTAGACTTAGATTTACCTTAATTGCACTTTTACTTTAATTGTTTTGCACCCTTTATTTTAAACACTACAACGACACATCTTTGTTCCACCAAAGTTCAACTGAGTCACACATTAAACAATAGGTTTTTCAATTCGAAGAGACCAAACAGAACGAACTTTAATATTTTTATACGGGGTGTCAAAAGCCTTGTATCAGATGCTATCGAGTGTTCTCAACCACCATACTTTTGACAAGAACGCTACCGAGTGTTCTTATCCACCATACTTTAGACATGAACGCTACCGAGTGTTCTTAACCACCATAATTTTGACAAGAACGCTACCGAGTGTTCGTCGCCATCATACTTTCGACAAGAACATCTCATGATTTTGACCGTACACGTCAGATGATGCTTCCGAGAGTTCGTCACCATCATGGGGGAAGAACGTGTACTTTGGAGTACTTAGTTCAACTTCCAGGGGGAAGTATTCTACAAGCGTGAGAAGATTCGTTTCTGATTTCTTACATGCTCCCCCAAACACATAATCATGAAGACCAAAAATGTCAAGGTAGCAGTTACTTGGTGTGGTTTGCTTCTTCTTCTACAAAATTCCGCTGTGTACTTTAAATGTCTAAGATAGAAGATTTCTCAAGCTACAGGATCTGCTCAAGACAGGGATATTGGTTTGGGGGGAAGCTGATTCAGAAGCTTCGTCAAAAAGAAGTCTATGTAGAAATATTTTCAAGACACGTGGTATGAATTGGGGGGAAGTTAATCCAGTTCATACATGATACAATGGTTCCTCAACAAGCAAAGATAAAAAGGATTCAAACTGGGGTATAAGTTTTTCTAGAAGACTTGAAGACAACGACGTCATCCTCAGCATTGAAGCAAACTTAATACTGTAATATTTTTGTTGTATTTTCATTTGTTAGGAACATTGTAAGTAATTCCGTATGTCTCCACATTGGGGGAAGATTGTTAGCCTTAAAATGTGTGCGACTAACAGAATTACATTAGTTCCATTGCCGGGACTTGTAGGGACTAATATTGTCATATGTAATAGTCAAAGTCCCGTGCTATATATACCCATGCATACTTCCATGGAGGGTGACGATTATTTCTCTCTTGTTTCTCTCACTAAAATGGCTAAACACTTGTTCAATCCTCCCCGACCTCCGGATCTTTACCCGTGTTACTAGTGAATCTCAAGTTAACAGATAGGGCACTGACAGTGTAAAAGGACTTATGTCCTAATACTTAGAATTGTCTAAGACAAGATTGTACACAGTACTAATAAGACAAGAATTGCACATGGAAATTCTTTGTCTTGTATCTACCCCTTACCTCTATAAATAGTATGGTTATAAAAGAGAGAATTAAGTTTATGCACTATATACTTTAGACATTCACAAACAAAGTTCTCTCTTCCAAACACGATGAAAAGTACTTGAGATCCTGTTGACTTAATCGTCAAGCTTATCAATCGTTAGGATTAGTATACTTTGTTAGTGAGGAGATCACAAACACACACATTGTCTATTCAATCCCTATTGTAGCTTCGCATACAAGAGGGTATAAATCTTTAATAAATAAGAGTTAAACGTTGAAAACCTTTTGTGTTATTTACTTTATAATTGTCTTGTGTTTTAACATTACTTTACCATGAGTTAGGTCTATACTTAGTATCCTTAAGTATAGCACTAATTACAAGTGACCAACAAGTGCTATCAGAGCGGTAGGGTTATAAAACTTTTAACTACCGTGTCAAAGTTTTTAAAACCTTGATCCATTATGGCTGAAAGTAATGTACCGAAACTTGTCAAGAAAAAGGGAGCAAGTTACTCTATTAACACTCCTAAGTTGGAAATTGAAAGATTTAACAGATGGAAGAAAAGAATGTTATGTTATTTGATGGGAATGGAACCTTATTACATCACATGTATTAAGAATAGTCCATTCAGACCAAAAACAGCAGCATGTGATGACTAACCTGAAAACCAATGGTCTGACGATGAAAGGAGAGTGGTTAAGCAAGACCAACATCTCAAAAGCATCATAATATCTTGTCTTCCTGACGATATTATGGAAGCTGTCATCGAGTGTGAGACAGCCAAAAAGACTTGGACAGATCTTGTTCATAGTTTCGAAGGACCATCCGACACTAAGGAAAGTCGGATTATGGACCTGAAGTTAGAATATAACACTTTCAGGGCGAAACCATCTGAAAATCTTCCTCAGACTTAAACCAGATATAAGATCTTGCTCAATGAGCTATCTAATGACGGGGTGAAACTGTCCAAGCATGAAATCAATGTTGGTTTTGTGAACAGTCTCCCTGAAAAATGGCTTTGTTTTTCCTAAGGACTGAGAAATGCTAATCACATTCAGACTCAGGATCTTGCAGACATTTATGGAAGATTTATCTATGAAGATTATCTAATAAATAGAAGATATCCTGAGTCTAAGAAGGCCTTAATAACTGACACCTTAGCCAAACCAACCCCTGTTAATCATGGATCAATATCAACAGCTTTTTACTCAAATGCAATTGTTCAAGATTTTCAGTAAACCTCAAATGATGAGGTTGATGAAAGATCTAGTACTGAGTACATAAGGGATCTAAATAGGGAATTTCATGTGATAACCCGAACCCGTAGTCATTATTTAATTATATTTTTACGTATATTTTTGAAATTTTTGACGAAATTGAATGGTATGATGATTGGTGATTTGAATTGAACGAATGTTGAAAGTTATATTTTTACGTTTTGACGAGTTGCGAGGATTATTAGTGATCGCAATATCAACGGATGCCCGAAATGTTACGTTTTATTTTTAGTCATGTCGATGTTTGATATTTTGACGTTTTTATTTTTAATTTTGTATTAAGTGGTGCCGGGACTATATAATATCATATTTTGTGTGCGTTTTTGGTTTTAAGAAGTATTTTTATGATACCCGAGAACCGTAAATATTTTAAAATTGACTAATAGTCATTTCCTGCTTTTTAAACAAGTATTTGCATTTTGGTCCACAAGAATCACAATTGGCAAAAACTACCCTAAACTTTCCCCATATAAAAGGAAATTTAACCCACAAAAATACACATAACCTCCACTAACTAGAAAATTTACTTCTCTCCTCTCTTTCTCTCTTCATGCTGTCACCCCGCTTCACCACAAAACCACCATCATCTAAAATTCTAGCTTGATTCTTAAAAATCTAAACAAAGACCCATTCTAGTTTCTTCAATCTCTACAATTTGGTATAAAGTTTAGCTACTTGCAAGCACTTTTTGTAAAAACCCATTTTTGATGAAAATCTTGTGTTTTGATCTTGTTTATGTATTGTATGTAGGTGTTTATGATGATATATATAATTTTTACTTGTTGCATGTTGACATTTTTGAGTTGGATTTTATATGATTTGATCATCTAGGGTGACTTAGGATGTTAGGATTGAAAATAGTAGTATTAGGATGATTATAGTTGTAAAAATAATGTTAAAATGGGTAAAAAAATATGATTTTGAGTGGTTTTTAAGAAGTTATTTTTAATCAGCAGCTAAAAGGTAAATTTTGGAAAACTTAAGTTTGTGTATGATATGATTTGATTAGATATTGTTGTATAGAATTTCATAAGCTTCGATATCGTATAAAGTATAGCTTCTCGCTCCAAACGAGCGAAAAGTTATGATAGTTTGATTATTCGTGTACCGGGAGACGAGTATCGGCACAATATATAGTTGTTGTCAATATTTGGATCAAATCTCGTGGACTATAGAAAGATTATGAAATAAGTCAAGGACTGATGTAGAAGTGTAAGCATTATGATGTTGAGTTTATTTTCAAACATGAGTGTCGGTTTTGCAAATAAAGTCGTTTATAGAGGTCAAAATAACTATATGAGTCGATAACGTAAAACTGTCCGGTTTTTGTAATTAGAAGATGTGTCGGGCAGGGAAACTTAAAAGTAAAATCTTTTAACCAACTTTTGGGAGAACTTTCTATATATAGTAAGTGAAGTCTCTGAGTAGTATCGTAAACATTTGACGTGTCTAAGGAAAACAGTTTGAACGATTAGTATATATATATTGACAGATTTTAATAAAGGAAATAAATAAAGTAAAAGTGTAATAAGTGTACATATGTAGGAATTATTTAAATAAAAATGATGTGAGTTTAATTTTGATTTTTGAGTTATTTATTTTATCTTATTAAGTATGAAATATTACTTGAATATATTATTAAAGGTGCGTGTTTTATTTTGATAGATTGTGAATTTCGTGTTCGCCGGGCATCGTCAATCGTTGAAGGTCGTCTTACTATAGCCATTCCCCAAGGTGAGTCTATAGCCTCGCTTTATACTTGTTTTTAATGATTTTAAAACCCGCGAGGGGGATACATGTTATTTGAAATAAAATGAACACATGTCATGAATAATTGTTGGACCCGAATCTTGCCTATGTTGCCAATGTTGCTTGATGTTGCCTTGAATTGAAGTACCTAAGTTGCAAAAGTCCATAAATTCATGAACCATTAACTATGTTCAAACTCTTTGTCGTGAGTTGGGAATAGCCGCTTATTTAAATGATGGTACTATTGGGCTGACGACCCTATCTAAGACCAAGGCTTTACGCTGAGTAACCTATGGGAAGGATAATTAACGAGAATGAGAATGTGGTATATTTGCAACTGATACCCTAGTAGGGGCAATGGAATTCACATAGTCATGCTGGCATTTGGCGTGGGTGACTAAGTTAAGGGGTCGGTGTCATGAGTGATGTAGTTGTTTTTACTACTCTTTAGGAAAAGAGAGCAAAAGTGGCAAGTATTAAGTGTCGGTTTAGGAAAACCAAGCACTAATGACCCAAAGTGGGGATCGTTCTCAAGGAGGCTTGGTGTGTGTGTAATGAAATGATTAACTTTGTGCTTATATGATTATGAGAAAGAAAAATAGAAAAGGGATAAGAAGAGAATGGCGGTTACGATGACGGATTACACTAAGACGAAAAGGTCATACACGTAAAACCGTAAAAAGCACTAAAATTAAAAATTTATCCTAAAAATTCCTAAAAATCACTATAAATCCACTAAAATATTCTAAGGGTTTACAAAAAATCCAAACTTTCTAAAACCTTTTAATTAATTAAATATCAACTTTTTAATGCTAATTAAAGCCCTAAAAATCAATATTAACTATAAAGAGTCCAAATCAAGATCTTAAAGTTTGTAAACCTTTAAGATAACCTAATTAAGCTAAAGAGTATTTTTCAAAATTTTAAAACCACTAAAAACTATTTTTAAACAATTAAAAACTATTGAAAGCTATAAAAACTTAAAATAATTCTAGAAAATAATTAAAAGACCCTAAAAATATTTGGAAAGTTGTAAAATTCCTAATTAAGTGTCTAGAATCTAGGAAAAATATAAAAACTAAGAAAATTAGACTTTTAATTTTTAATAATAAAATAATATTAAAATATAAATAAAAATCCAAAAATCCAAAAAAATTCTAAAAAGTTGCAAACTAGCTTAATTTAACCTAAATAACTCAGAAATGAACTTGAAAATACCTAAATACCCTTAATGGGCCTAGAAAATGGGCTAAACCCAAAACAGACTCCTTAATGGGCCAAATTGAGCCCAAAATGAAAAAGTGGCCCAAATAAGCCCAAAAAGCACTACGTGACTCAAAAATTGATTCTGAACAACTTTTTCCAAAGGTCCAAAAGCTAAAAATGTGAAATAATCTAGCTTATACCAAACAGCTTATTCTTAATGGGCTTTTTGGCCCATTAAGCCATAAATTGATGCCATAAGCTGAAATTAAACACACAAGCTTCTTTTGAGCTAAATAAGACTTCTGTAAAAAGAAATTTGAAATAAGCCAAAGGAATAAGCTTGAAAATGCAAAAAGCAATTTACTGAAAACGACAAAATAGTCGTTTTTGAGTTCTAGGCTATCCCAAGAGCTGATTCAAATTGCAAAAGCTTTTAAATGACTTAAATAAGCTAAATCAACAAAAAGTTTTCAAATAAGTTGACTCAATAAGCTGGAAAGAGCAAATAAGCACTTATGAAAAAGTCAAATAAGTTGGTTTTCTAGCAAAAAGTCAAAGTCAAAGTCCAATAAGCTCCAGTCTAATCAAATGGATCAAATAATGAAGATCTATTACAAAAATTAAGTTGTTGCAAGTCTGGATAAGCAATTATAGGTTATTGATAAGCTGAGAACAAATTAACACTAGCAGGGGCTAGTTTTGGGTGTTGAGCAGTGGGAACTTTTCCCACTGATTGACTTGTAGCATTTTTTGTCTTTAGTGACTTTTTTGGAGATTCAAGTTTCAACAAGGCACCGAAATGATCATTGGATCATAAGGAGTCAATACAAACAAAGAAATCAACAATCCAACAAGCCAATTTGTACAGTTAATTCAAAACATCACCAGATCACTTACAGACATGAACAAATAAGCAGTTTAGGTTCAATAAGCACTTAGAGCACAATTCAGCCAGCCACACTTAACCAAATGCATACACAAGCAATATTAAACTTAAATAAGCAAGTCTAAACAGGTTTCATGCAATGATTCAAAGTTTTAAGCAAGATTCAAGCACTTAAAGTTATTGATGAACACAAGAACATGCAGTTTTATACTTTGTTGATGCAATTGACCAACAAGCCAGATTCAACCAATCAAATCTATCACATATGTTATATAAATGATGTTTAAATAAATTTTAACCCTAAGCATGCACAAATTCTAGATTTCACCAAAATCTTAGGTCAAAAACAGTTAAAATCAACAAGTTATAGCACAATGTTTGATTCGGTGTTTCAAGACTGAAAACTTGCAGCAAAATACTCTCAACCAAGCATATATCAGATACAAAGAACAAACACAAACTTCCTTCCACACAATAACAAGTTTTGATTCAAAATAGGTAATCCCAATGTAACACCCCATTTTGATAATGGAAATGTCACATGCAATTATGGCGTGTCATCAAAGCATACAAGGAAAAATGTCTAAACATTACATGACCATAAAAGGGAAATACCGGAATCAAACATCGGTAGTCCAAAATAAAGCTCATCACACACAAACATAAGTATAGTAAAGGAAAGGACTAAACAATGTCCATAGCAATGTATAAAAATATAGGAAATGCATAAAGTAAAAAAAGGCTAGAAAGCTTCCAGTCCATATGCACGTACTCTTAATGTCTACGAGCGTCCCTGAGTACCTGCCGTTTTGGGAACATAGAAAAGTAAAACGGCTGAGCAATACGCTCAGTGCACGGATGTACAATAAAGCATGAATAGGATAAGCATATAACATATAACAGCGGAAGAAACTAAGTCCCGAGTAACCTGGTTAAGTCTTGATAAAACTGGTTTTATAGTTTGAAATGCCTTATGTTTATCTTGTAAAAACTGTTTATCATATTTTTACCATTAGCCAATATAGGTCATGAAAATCCACCGTGCATGAATACTTGGAGGGGTGACCTCATCATGCACATTAGAGGGGCTGCCTCTAATTTAATATACTGGTTTTTGCGTAGGAGGGATCGGCTCCTTGTGAAGGATGCAAGGCACACACCACATTCACCATGAAATCCTGACTGAAAACATGTAACTAGGATGCACCCATACGCCCCACATGATAGATATAATATAAATGGCCAAAAGCTGAAGGGACGCCACGAGCAATCACTCCGCCGTGGTGAAGTCATAACATCAGTGCCTCTAATGTTATGGTTATGGTACCTCCATAACTAGGTGAAACAGGTCATGCATGTATATGGCTATAGGTATTCTAAATTAAACATAAGCAATTCAAACACGTACTTATACTACGGGAAAACATTTGGCTGCATACAGGGAAATCCTAATAAGGAAAGAATGTCCATACTGAAAGGACGGGAATCCGTACCTTATGTCCAGTGAACGAAGAAGATGAACTGAGAGGAATCCTACTTCCGTATCACTAGTGCTACATAAATACATACATGAATAAGTATCTGCTTACTAAATACGTAGCTGGTTTTATGTCATGTCTTAGCTTATTTCATATGTTCTTACCATGTTTTACTGTTTAAAGCCTTAAACTGTGTTTATCTTATATTCTGTTTAATCTGATTAAGTATTTCTGGTATTTCATGTATTATTATACTTACTGTGTAATAATAAGTAACTTTCCAAAAATAGCAGGTTTCCTAAAATAGAAAGTTTCCAAAAACATAAAGTTTCCAAAAATAGAAAGTTACCAAAAATAGAAAGTTTCCAAAAATAGAAAGTTTCAAAAAATAGAAAGTTTCCAAAAATAGAAAGTTTCCAAAAATCAGAAAGTTTCCAAAAATAGAAAGTTTCCAAAAATAGAAAGTTTCCAAAAATAGAAAGTTTCCAAAAATAGAAAGTTTCCAAAAATAGAAAGTTTCCAAAAATAGAAAGTTTCCAAAAATAGAAAGTTACAAAAAATAGAAAGTTTCCAAAAATAGAAAGTTTCCAAAAATAGAAAGTTTCTAAAAGTAGAAAGTTTCCAAAAATCAAAATGTTTCCAAAAATAGAAAGTTTCCAAAAATAGAATTACTGCTTAAAATAGATAAGTTTCTAAAAATAGAAAGTTTCCATAAATAGATTAACTGCCTTATTTAAAAAAGTTTCCATAAATAGATTAGCTGCCTGAAATAAATAAGTTTCTAAAAATAGAACGTTTCCATAAATAGATTAGCTGCCTTATTTAAATAAGTTTCTAAAAATAGAAGTTTCCATAATTAGAAATAAGCTGGTTAAATAAGCTAAGTATATAAGCCTAAGTGTTCTCATGATTATTTTTCTAAGTCATATGATATAATGTATAGTTTATTAATTATTTCATGTAATTAAAATAAACTATAGGTTAAAATATTTAATTAAATTATAACATGTTTTTAATTAAATAAAGTTAAATACTTAGGTTAAAACATGTATTATTATTTATTAATAATATAACCTAAGTCATGTTAATTAATTAATTATAACCATGGTTTTTAAATAATTAATTAATTTATAAGTCTAAAATATGAAAATACTTAGGTTAATAATTTCATGATTATTAATAATCAAAATAACCTAAGTCATGTTATTAAATTAATCATGTCATGTTATTAATTTAATTTTAACATAAGATCATAAAATTAAAAAAAAACTAGGCATACACCATGAACCGGATCTTGACTAAGAACCATGAACCGGACATAAAATCAACACCATACACCCGAACCAAATCGGGGTACCCCTTGTCTTGATGCTGCCGTGGGACCCACACCAACCAACCGGGACCATATGGTCTCGGTGGTGGTCAAGTGGCCAAACCGAGACCCTCTCGGGTTTGGTGTAGGATGCGGCCAAAAACAAAACACCCCTAAATATCCCTTTTGATTTTATTCTAACCCAAATTCATGTTAGATCTATGATTTAATTAGGTTTTATAAAAAAAATAACATGTTCTTAATTAATTAAAATATTAAATCAAAAGAAAAAGGTATAAAAGGATTTACCGAATACGTGGATCTAAAGAACGATGAACAAACACGAACACCAACAACAATTCCAAGATCAAAGATCAACAAACACCCCTTTGGTGTTGTTTGAGGGTGGCGACCAAAAGAGAAAAAGAAGGAGGAGGAGGATTTTAGGTTTCTGTAAAATTCTTCTGTAAAGTTAAATGAGTAGTGTAATTTTCCTTAACCTCCTTTTTAGTGAAAAATTGAAATGGGCTTGGCCCATTTCTTCCTTGTAGCCGTGGGTAGGGGGCCCCACATGGGGTACCCGTACCTTTTTTCGTGTCTCGATATTTAGTTATTCGTTCGTGATTATTTGTGTTCGCGTTTTATGTGTTCTCGTTACGTAGTTATCGTGATCTAATATATTTATTTACGCTCGTAATAAATATATATACGTATTTAATAATAGTTCGTGTTTTAATTACGTTCATGATTTCATGATCGCATGTTCGTGATTAATTATTGTCAAATATTTATTACGTTCTCGTGCGCAGTAAATACTTATCGTGTTCTAACACGTACTTAATACGTAAAATCCTAACACGTAATCGTAATCATGCTATAATAGGAAAGTTTTAATCTAGTACGTACGATCTTAAGGGTACTATTCATGGTAAAAGCATGCGGGTTTTACAACTCTTCCCCCCTAAAAATAATAATTCGTCCCTGAATTATAGATAAAGTAAACTGAAAAAGAAGAACATACCCGAATTTAGGGATGGGCATTTGGACCCGAATCCCGGAACCGAACCGGAACCGTACCGGAACCGTACCAATTCCCGGTACCCGAATCCCGTTCGGTACGGTACCGGTACCACGAAATAAGGTGAAAAAAATTTCGGTACCACTAATTCGGTACGGGACCGGTACCAAATCGGGAATTTCCCGAAAAAAAAACAGGAAAATCCCGATTTCCCGGTACCGGTACCGATATCCGAATCCCGTTCGGTACGGTACCGGTACCCTTAATTTATGCTCGGGAAAAATTCGGTACCATCAATTCGGTACCGGTTCGGTACGGTACCGGTACCGTGCTCATCCCTACCCGAATTCAAAATATGAAATGAGGGTAAGAAGCCCGGATAGACTCCTCTGTTTCCCAAATGGCTTCCCGCTCGGTATGATCCCTCCATAGGATTTTGACGTATGGAATCGTCTTCCTTCTCATGACTCGTTCTTTTCTGTCAAGAACTCGTTCGGGTTCTTCTATAAAAGTGAGATCTTCACGTATCTGTTCCAGTGGATACTGAATCATGTGAAGGGGATGATACTGGTACCCTCTGAGTAAGGACTCATGAAACACATTGCGCAAATGCGAAAGCTGCGGAGGTAACGCCAATCGGTAAGATACCTCACCGACTCGTTCAATGATATCAAACGGTCCGATGAAACGAGGACTGAGCTTCCCTTTAATCCCGAAGCGTCTAACACCACGTGCCGGCGAAACCTTAAGGAAGACGTGATCTCCTACGTTAAAGTGTATGTCCCTATGATGCTTATCGGCGTAACTCTTCTGACGTGACCGTGCTTCCTGAATTTTCTGCTTCGCTACTGCGATCTTCTCATTTGTCATCTCTATGATTTCCGGTCCTTCAAGTGTTCGCTCGCCAACCTGATCCCAGCAGATTGGGGCGCGACACTTTCTGCCATACAACATCTCGAAAGGAGCACACTTGATACTTGCGTGCCAGCTGTTGTTGTATGCAAACTCCACCAAACAGATGTAATCGTCCCAATCACCCATCCATTCCAACGCACATGACCTCAACATATCTTCCAATGTCTGAATGGTTCGTTCCGACTGTCCGTCCGTTTGAGGGTGAAAAGCAGTGCTAAGATTAAGTTGTGTACCCCAAGCTTTTTGCAGACTCTTCCAAAAGCGTGAAGTGAATCGAGGATCTCTGTCTGAGACGATGCTGGATGGTGCACCGTGGAGTCTCATGATCTCTCTTCTGTACGTATCTGCGAGTTTACTTACCGGATCTTCCTTGCGGATAGGTAAGAAATGAGCTGATTTGGTAAGTCGATCTACGATGACCCAAATTTCATCGTGCTTCCTCTTGGTAGGCGGAAGACCAGTAACAAAATCCATGATGATTTTGTCCCACTTCCACTCTGGAATATCTAACGGTTGAAGGAGACCGCCAGATCGCTGATGCTCGATCTTAACCTGCTGGCAGGTAAGACATTTGGAGACGTAAGTGGCCACATCCTGTTTCATACCATTCCACCAAAAGTACTGCTTGATGTCATGGTACATCTTAGTCGACCCAGGATGTATGGAGAATAGGGAGCTATGAGCTTCAGCTAACAAAGCTTCCCGGAGTTCTTGGTTATCAGGAACACAAAGTCTCGTGCCCTGCCATACGATACCATCTGCATCTACTCTGAATTATTTCTGTTTCTCCAAATTCTGTACTATCGCCCAGATTTCTCCGTCATCCTTCTGAGCTTCCTTGATCTTAGAGAGTAACTCGGGTTCTACTCTAAGATTATCCCAGTAATCGTGTTGTCCACGTACCATGATTTCGATGTCTAGTCGCTCCAAGTCACTTATGATTTCCTCTTCGATTTTAATGCCGTTGATCATTCCGGACTTCCTGCTAAGAGCATCTACTACTATATTTGCCTTTCTGGGATGATACTGTAGATTAATGTCATAATCCTTCAACAGCTCTAACCATCTCCTCTGCCTCATGTTCAGTTCACGTTGAGTGAAGATATACTTCAAGCTCTTGTGGTCCGTGAAAATGTCACATGATTCTCCATACAAGTAGTGCCTCCATATCTTCAATGCAAACACCACTGCTGCAAGTTCCAAGTCATGCGTGGTGTAATTTTCTTCATAAGGCTTAAGCTGCCGTGAAGCGTACGCGATCACTTTCCCATGTTGCATGAGAACACAGCCAAGTCCCTTCCCCGATGCATCGCTATAGATTTGAAATCCACCCGTACCAGATGGTAGAGTAAGAATAGGTGCAGATACTAGCTTCTGCTTCAGGTCTTCAAAGCTCTTCTCTCGATCTTCAGTCCAGACGAATTTCTCCCATTTTCGCATCAGTTTGGTCAATGGTAGTGCTAAGCGGGAAAAGTTCTCCACGAACCTACGGTAATAGCCAGCTAAGCCTAAGAAACTACGGACTTCCGTCGCTGATGTCGGCCTTGGCCACATAGTAATGGCCTCAACCTTCGCTGGATCCATAGTGATTCCTTCTGCTGATACAATGTGACCTAAGAATGCCACCTTGTCTAACCAGAACTCACACTTGGAGAATTTAGCATACAGCTGCTTCTGGCGAAGAATCTGTAGTACTGTACGAAGATGGTCTTCGTGTTCCTCCTTGGACTTTGAGAAAATCAGGATGTCATCGATGAAAACAATGACGAACTTGTCCAGAAATTCATGGAAGATTCTGTTCATTAAATCCATGAACACTGCTGGAGCATTTGTCAGGCCAAATGGCATAACTACAAACTCCTAGTGGCCATAGCGGGTACGAAAGGCAGTCTTAGCGATGTCCTGCTCCTTGACCCGTAGCTGATGACAGCCTGACCTAAGATCAATCTTGGAGAAGTGTTTGGCCCCTTGGAGTTGGTCAAACAGATCGTCTATACGTGGCAGTGGATATCTATTCCGGATAGTAATCTTGTTGAGCTCGCGATAGTCTATGCAAAGACGCATACTACCGTCCTTCTTCTTAACAAACAAGACCGGTGCGCCCCATGGAGATGCGCTCGGTCGAATGAAACCTCGTTCAAGAAGTTCTTGCAGTTGATCCTTCAGCTCCTCCAGCTCTATGGGAGCCATGCGATAAGGAGCCTTGGAGATTGGTTCAGCTCCTGGAATAAGCTCGATACTGAATTCCACTTCTCGTGCAGGTGGTATGCCCGGAAGTTCTGCTGGAAAAAAATCTTGGAATTCCGACACTATAGGTTGATCCTGAATTGATGGGGATTCAGCATCCATGTCGTGAACCGTAGCTAGATAACCCTCGCAGCCATGTGACAGTAGTGCACGCGCTTACAGGGTAGATATGACTTGTACAGACCGTCCGGGTATGAACCCGTTATGAATGTACTCTGGTGCATTAACATCACCGAAGATAACTCGATATGAATGGCAGTCTATGGTAGCATGATGCTTGGATAGCCAATCCATTCCCAAAATCATGTCGAAGTCATTCATGTCCAGCGGAAGTGCGTCAACAGGTCGAACCTTATCGTCAAATTCTAGGGGAAGACTCTTGTATACATGAGTGATTAATACAGAATCCCTCAAAGGCGTGGAAATAGTAAGCCTATTTTCTAGTGGCATGGGGAGCATCCTAATGTTCTTAGCATAAGCAGTAGAAATAACCAAGTGAGTAGCACCCGTATCGAAAAGAACACATGCAGCTTGACCATACATATACAAGATTCCAGTGATGGTACCTGTAGACTTGTTGGCCTGGTCTCTAGATGTCGTGTAGACATGCCCGGTAGTAGGAGGCGGCTTGGTATCAGCATGTCCTGATGTACCCTCCATCTCGCCCTTACGGCAATCCTTCACGATATGGCCACGAAGACCACACTTGAAGCATGCGTCAGTATTACGGCGACATGGCCCTGGGTGCCTATGGTGGAAAGTAGAGCAAAGAGGATGAGTAAATCCTCCAGCAGGTACACTGGCTGGCTGAGAACCTGATAAAACATTTTACATAAGACATGATAAATGGGTACAAAGGACAATGTGGATAATCGTAAGATTGAATACCAGTGATGGCTGGACGGCTAGGCTGTGAACCTCTCTGGTTATGGTCCCTACCGTTTCCATGGTTCCTGGTAGAAGTTTTGCTAAAGTGTCAGAATATGAGTTATAAAATGAAATCGTAATGAAATGCGTAAGTATTAGGACCTGCTGCTGTTGGAGTGTCCAGCGTTGTTACGGTAATTATCATTACCGCCACGCCTACCCGTAGCAGAACGGTCGTTAGTCTGACCGTTTCCCTTGGGTTGATGAGGTTGCTGCTCAGTAGCCGGCTGAGACCGGTCCCCATTTTTCTGCCTGGAAGATACATTTAAAGAGATGATTAATTGACATATATGGAAAGTATACGGATTGATCACCGCTTGAATATGAATGTTTACCTCTTGTCGGGTCTCTCAGCTTCCCCGAACTCATCTCTCTCCTGCAGCATCTCGAGCTTACGTGCTGCATCGGCCACTTGTGCTACAGTGTTGAACGTAGAACACACCAGATTTTTTGCGACCGATGTGCGAAGAGCCCTTCTAAAGTGATGTGCCTGCTCTTCAGGAGTACCTTCTGCCGCACCAAGGAAACCAGCTAAGCGAAGAAAGCGCTGCATAAACTCGTTGCTATTCTCCCCAGCTCTTTGTCGGATCCCATGGTACTCTCTCTTGAGCTTGTCCTGCTCAGCCTTGGGAAAGAACTTCTCCATCACCCTGTCCTTGAACTGAGCCCATGTCAAACCAGCAACCCACTCGTCACCACCTTCAGACTGCATCAATGCTAACCACCAGTTTAGCACATCGCCTTCGAACCGATAGTATGCCAACCTTGCCTTGTATGCGGGATCACAGCCCATAGCATTGAAAATCTTCTCGATGTGAGCCAACCAGCTTTCAGCATCACTGGGGCTATCTGTCTTCTCAAAAGCTCGAGGGCAGAGCTTGTTGAATCTCTCCAGCCATACTGCTAATGTCACTGGAGGAGGAGGAGGTGCCTGATTATGCTACTGATTGTTGGCAGCTTGAACTTCAGCCCTGATGTCATTCCTCAGTTGAGGAAGCAAAGCTTGCATACCAGCTTGAATTGCAGCATTGAGCTGTTCTTGTTCGCGTGTGAGAACCATCTGACAATATAACATAAAACATATGATTAAACATATCAAAACATAAAAAATATATATATACATGAAAAAAATTTATACCAAAATTTCACGAGAAAAATTTTATGCAAGAAAATTTTGTGTATGAATGCATGATACAGTTTTATGAAAACTTTTGTATGCTCGAGAGTGAACGCCTATGGTCAGTTCACTCAAAACAAAAGACATGGCAAGGGGATGCCTATGGGTCGGTCCCAAATTTAAAAGTTTCGATAAAACACATGCGACTAAATAGGGCCAGTCCTGTACCAACCATTACTTAGTCAAAAATCTGCGACCATGACATATATATGTATGCTTAAAAATGATGAATGCATGAAAACAACTGTCAGTTCTAGGAAGACCGTAGTGACTACCCACTAATCATAGGTCATATTTGAGAGCCTACAGGGCGAAGCCTTGGCTCTGATACCATAATTGTAACACCTCATTTTGATAATGGAAATGTCACATGCAATTATGGCGTGTCATCAAAGCATACAAGGAAAAATGTCTAAATATTGCATGACCATAAAAGGGAAATACCGGAATCAAACATCGGTATTCCAAAAGTAAAGCTCATCACACACAAACATAAGTATAGTAAAGGAAAGGACTAAACAATGTCCATAGCAATGTATCAAAAGATAGGAAATGCATAAAGTAAAGAAAGGCTAGAAAGCTTCCAGTCCATATGCACGTACTCTTAATGTCTACGAGCATCCCTGAGTACCTGCCGTTTTAGGAACATAGAAAAGGAAAACGGATGAGCAATACACTCAGTGCACGGATGTACAATAAAGCATGAATAGGATAAGCATATTACATATAACAGCGGAAGAAACCAAGTCCCGAGTAACCTGGTTAAGTCTTGATAAAACTGGTTTTATAGTTTGAAAAGCCTTATGTTTATCATGTAAAAACTGTTTATCATATTTTTACCATTAGCCAATATATGTCATGAAAATCCACCGTGCATGAATACTTGGAGGGGTGACCTCATCATGCAAATTAGAGGGGCTGCCTCTAATTTAATATACTGGTTTTTGCGTAGGAGGGATCAGCTCCTTGTGAAGGATGCAAGGCACACACTACATTCACCATGAAATCCTAACTGAAAACATGTAACTAGGATGCACCCATACGCCCCACATGATAGATATAATATAAATGGCCAAAAGCTGAAGGGACGCCACGAGCAATCACTCCGCCGTGGTGAAGTCATTACATCAGTGCCTCTAAAGTTATGGTTATGGTACCTCCATAACTAGGTGAAACTGTTCATGCATGTATATGGCTATAGGTATTCTAAATTAAACATAAGCAATTCAAACACGTACTTATACTACGGGAAAACATTTGGCTGCATACGGGGAAATCCTAATAAGGAAAGAATGTCCATACTGAAAGGACGGGAATCCGTACCTTATGTCCAGTGAACGAAGAAGATGAACTGAGAGGAATCCTACTTCCGTATCACTAGTGCTACATAAATACATACATGAATAAGTATCTGCTTACTAAATACGTAGCTGGTTTTATGTCATGTCTTAGCTTATTTCATATGTTCTTACCATGTTTTACTGTTTAAAGTCTTAAACTGTGTTTATCTTATATTCTGTTTAATCTGATTAAGTATTTCTGGTATTTCATGTATTATTATACTTACTGTGTAATAATAAGTAACTTTCCAAAAATAGCAGGTTTCCTAAAATAGAAAGTTTCCAAAAACAGAAAGTTTCCAAAAATAGAAAGTTACCAAAAATAGAAAGTTTCCAAAAATAGAAAGTTTCCAAAAATAGAAAGTTTCCAAAAATAGAAAGTTTCCAAAAAATAGAAAGTTTCCAAAAATAGAAAGTTTCCATAAATAGATTAACTGCCTTATTTAAATAAGTTTCCATAAATAGATTAGCTGCCTGAAATAAATAAGTTTCTAAAAATAGAACGTTTCCATAAATAGATTAGCTGCCTTATTTAAATAAGTTTCTAAAAATAGAAGTTTCCATAATTAGAAATAAGCTGGTTAAATAAGCTAAGTATATAAGCCTAAGTGTTCTCATGATTATTTTTCTAAGTCATATGATATAATGTATAGTTTATTAATTATTTCATGTAATTAAAATAAACTATAGGTTAAAATATTTAATTAAAGTATAACATGTTTTTAATTAAATAAAGTTAAATACTTAGGTTAAAACATGTATTATTATTTATTAATAATATAACCTAAGTCATGTTAATTAATTAATTATAACCATGATTTTTAAATAATTAATTAATTTATAAGTCTAAAATATGAAAATACTTAGGTTAATAATTTCATTATTATTAATAATTAAAATAACCTAAGTCATGTTATTAAATTAATCATGTCATGTTATTAATTTGATTTTAACATAAGATCATAAAAAAAAACTAAGCATACACCATGAACCGGATCTTGACTAAGAACCATGAACCGGACATGAAATCAACACCATACCCCGAACCAAATCGGGGTACCCCTTGTCTTGATGCTGCCGTGGGACCCACACCAACCAACCGGGACCATATGGTCTCGGTGGTGGTCAAGTGGCCAAACCGAGACCTTCTCGGGTTTGGTGTAGGCTGCGGCCAAAAACAAAACACCCCTAAACATCCCTTTTGATTTTATTCCAACCCAAATTCATGTTAGATCTATGATTTAATTAGGTTTTATAAAAAAACATAACATGTTCTTAATTAATTAAAAGATTAAATCAAAAGAAAAAGGATTAAAAGGATTTACCGAATACGTGGATCTAAAGAACGATGAACAAACACGAACACCAACAACAATTCCAAGATCAAAGATCAACAAACACCCCTTTGGTGTTGTTTGAGGGTGGCGGCCAAAAGAGAAAAAGAAGGAGGAGGAGGATTTTAGGTTTCTGTAAAATTCTTCTGTAAAGTTAAATGAGTAGTGTAATTTTCCTTAACCTCCTTTTTAGTGAAAAATTGAAATGGGCTTGGCCCATTTCTTCCTTGTAGCCGCGGGTAGGGGGCCCCACATGGGGTACCTGTACCTTTTTTCGTGTCTCGATGTTTAGTTATTCGTTCGTGATTATTTGTGTTCTCGTTTTATGTGTTCTCGTTACTTAGTTATCGTGATCTAATATATTTATTTACGCTCGTAATAAATATATATACGTAATTAATAATAGTTCGTGTTTTAATTACGTTCATGATTTCATGATCGCATGTTCGTGATTAATTATTGTCAAATAATTATTACGTGCTCGTGCGTTGTAAATACTTATCGTGTTCTAACACATACGTAATACGTAAAATCCTAACACGTAATCGTAATCATGCTATAATAGGAAAGTTTTAATCTAGTACGTACGATCTTAAGGGTACTATTCATGGTAAAAGCATGCGGGTTTTACACCCAACCACTCCTTTATCTTTTCAATCCAAAAATTAAACAAGTATAAGTGTGATTCAGTTTACCAAATGATTAATCTAGCATACTAACAACATTATCATGCAAGATTAAGCAGATTCAAGCCAAGAAAACAACAAGAACACAAGTAGAGCACAAATCCACCAAAAATCCAAAATTTATCAGATTTTCAAGGTTTTAAGACAAACCTCATGGATGTACATCCACACCCACGAATGTTAGAGCTTATGTTCTAGCAAGAACAAGCACAAGCTTCCAACAGCAACCCTGCTAAGATTCAACAAGGTTAGAGATAGAATATCAAAACAGAAAGGTGACTTTTTTGGAAAATAAACTTGATTAATGCAACTTCTTGTACCCACTCTTGATTATCCCCAAGATATGAGCCTCACAACACCTTAATATCCAAATTAGGGTGCTATGATCAGCTTATATCCCAAAAACTCCAAGATGTACCAAGAAAACTTAGCAAAATATCAAGTTTTAGTCCAATGTGTAATTTCTTACACAAGGTTTGAAAACACGTTTTAAGGTTCAATTTCAGTTAACATATAACATAAACAAGCTTAAGATTAAATGGCACTTGGTCTTTCTTCAACAAACTTAACACAATTTCATTAATCAGAAAAGAGGATTTACAAGTTTGTGAACAAGGAAAAACCAAAAGCAGTTGAAATGTAAAGAGCTAAGGCCTTTATATAGGCATACAATGAATCTACTAAGTGCATAAAAACGTAAACCCTAGCTTGTAGAGTCCCTGAAATTCCCTTTGAAGTTTGAACTCTTTGGAGAATCATGTGACTCTTTCTTGTTGTTTTATGGTAGCTGGCAAGTGAAAAAGTGATCAAAGGGTGTGAAATGAGCTTAGGATGTAAGCTGAATTGTGAGCTGTTGGATGACTGTCCATCTCTTGTCTTCTTGCTCAATGGTGTAGCAGGGGAGGTCCCATGTGGACACGTGAATGATGTGGTGACCAATATTAAGGTTGGGATTTGATTATGTTGAGGTTAATCATAAATCTGGGGAAGATTAACCTTTAATTCATAGCAAATAAAAAATCCCCAATTTGGATTATGAACTTCAAGAACAGGTTTTTGATCTGTTTAAGGAGTGATTAAGATTTTAATAAGTGTTTAAGGCGCCAAGGATTAAGAAATTAATAAACCGGATGAGTGGATTGCTTAGGTGGAGGAATGGTGGATTTTGATTGGTTGTGGAGAATCCGTTCATTCTTCTTTTCCTTTGTTATTGAAGTTTTATTTTTCACACTTTTGCCCCAAATACTTTTCCAAAGTATTTTCAGGTGTATTTCTTGCCAATTTGTGATTCTTGAAGGGCTGATTTGGTATTTTCTTCAAGGATAATGGTCTAAACTTGTATGATTGACATTTTGGAGGACTGACATTGTCAAATCATGTTTGATGAGGGACCATTTTTGCCAAGTCTTCAAGGTCAAGGGTCTTTTTGGTAATTTTGACATTTTCAAAGGACTAATTTTGCCATTCTTATAACTTGGAGTTCTTCTTGGTATGTTTGACTTTGAGAAGGACTAATATTGACATTTTAGCTTTGTTGAGGGGCTAAAATTGCCAATTCTTAAAAGTGGAGGGCCCTTTTTGCAATATTGACAAACTTTAGGGACCAATCTTGTAATTATGAGGATACAAGGGTATAAAGTGTCAATTATTCCATATTGGAGGACCCTTCTTCATAATTCTTCAAATCTTCAAGGGTTTTTCTTGGGAAAACTTCATTAGGGCTTGGTTCATTTTGCGGCTTCGTTTCCTGTGTTCGTTTTTGCATGATTCTTGTGATCTTTTGTCATTTTCTCAATATCCGTACCTAAAATACACAAGCAACAAACACAACCATATATATGGGTATTTTGATGATATTTAGTGCATTTTAAGCCCTATTTGGACGATGAGACTATGTATAAAAGCAGTCTCATCACTCCCCCATACTAAACCATTGCCGTGCCCTCACGCAATGCTAGAATAAAGTATCGTAGCATCTCAAAATTCATTTTTATTCAAATAATTGAACGATAAACTAGCTACACTACTACTATTACTACTATTTGCGTTTTAGACATAATGTATGATTTTCATCGCAAAATGGGACGTTTAGGTTCATAGAACAAGAACACGTAAATGCTTCGTTAGAAATAATTTCATCGTCCTCGATTTTAACCCCAATTCCATGCCAAGCATGCAACGAGATCATTGTCATTATAACTTAGTAATTCTAACACTACTCACATGCCCTAATCACGTACTTATCCTCCCAATTTCCTAAGTTGTATCTCTTATATTTTATTTTGTCTTGAATGTTTCACGAGGATACATTGTTTGACTTATGCGATAATAGAGATTTAGGTCTAAAAATAGAGTCCTAACGGTGTAACCAAGACCATCAAATCAATAACCCCTCCTAATAGACGACGATGTCAAAAAATTAAGTCAACAAGAAGGATCGATAAACACGGTTTTATAACGGTTTTGAACATGGGACTTATTACCAAGACTTTTATACGCCCCCTAACGGAAGGGCCTTATTATCTTTGGTTTACCTCCATCTTTTATTCAACTTCGCCATGAAGCTTTTATTATGACTTCGGTCTTGCCTTGCCTTTATTATCCACCTCATCGGTAGTTTTATTAGCCAAAGACGTATATCCTCACGCTAAGGCGAATTTTGGATCTTTAAAGATTCAAAGATTAAGGCTTGATTCACTTTCAATTTTGCATAGATTTTTCGGCCTTGTGGGGCTTCAAATTGTTTGCTTGATTTAGGGAGCACTTGAAATCTTATTATTGGGAGAAGCTTTTGATTATTCGGGTGCCAATACTTCAAAACCGTGACGCTGGCGATACCTTAATGTCTTCCCAATTTAATTACACGGAAGCTACTAGAAAAGACTAGAAACCCAACAATCCCAACTAAACCGCTAAGTCAATATTTATTAAACAAAAAATATTTACATGCGAAGGGAGAATAAGCAAACACCGAGAACATATGAGTTTTTGAAAGAATACGAGTACTCTACGTTTAGCATAGTAACTTATAATTAACCCTATCATTTCACGTCCTCATTTAAGAGACTTAGCCTAATGTGAAGTTAAGGAACCAAAGCTAAGTGCTCAACACGCACGATCGAGTCAAAATTACTCTTATTCTCACCATCAGAAAACCTACATTCGTGTCTTCAAACACTTATAAAACATGAGAAAAATTTAAAATTTGGCCATTTTTAGCCTTATTTTGCAACAAAACGATAAACAAAAAGATAAACTTTGGAAAGCGTGAAGTTTTGGCAAGGCAAGTATCTATTCACCCCCCATACTAAAGTTAAACATTGTCCTCAATGTTTCGAGTCTAGGGGTGCAAACACCCCCATACTAGAGACGTAGTTGAATGCCTAATCTAGCATGGAAAGGGTGTAACCGTTAAATTTAAAGCCGTTTATGAAGTGTGCTATATACCTAAGGTTAGAACATCAAAGGATATATCATGGATATTGAGAAAGTCTTCAAAGCAAACGATCGAGTGCTCCCATAAAACGAACACGAGAGGCTCCAATCGTGAAAATCATGATCACCTAAAAACCACAATTCACAAACAACCACGAAACAAAGGTTGGAAGGGCACAAATCCCCTCACGTTACTACATTAGAAAGCGATAATATGTACATAGGATAAGCATTGGACTCCCCCACGAGGCACCTCGTTTTTTATTACCGAGTCATGAGCTTGACTCGATCCCCTCAATACTAATTATCATTAGGGAAGGTGATTTGGTCGAGGTAGTTCAAGGATGGAACTTCCCCGCCAAAGTAGTGCTTCAACCTATGTCCATTCAACTTGAAATTGGGGCCATCATTTTGAGCTAGCTCGATGGTCCCATAAGGAAATACTTGAGTCACGGTGAATGGACCGGACCAACGGGATTTCAACTTACCTGAAAAGATTTTCAAACGAGAATTAAAAAGCAAAACTTGATCCCCAATGTTAAAAACCCGGTTTTTAATTTTAGAATCATGCAACTTTTTAGTCTTTTCTTTATAAATCAATGAATTTTCATAAGCATTGTCCCTCAATTCATCCAATTCATTTAATTGCATTTTCCGGTGTTTTCCCGCGGTCTCCATGTCATCATTACAATGCTTTAGGGCCCAATAAGACTTGTCTTCCAAGCCAATTGGTAAATGACAATTTTTCACATACATAAGCTTATAAGGAGTGCACCCAATGGGCGTCTTATGAGCGGTCCTAAAGGCCCATAAATCATCGTCCAACTTATCCGACCAAGATTGTCGGTTTTCCCCAATGGATCTCTCCAAGATCCTCTTCAAAGCTCGGTTTGAAACCTCGACTTTCCCACTCGTTTGTGGGTGATAAGCCGTAGAAAGCCGATGTGTAACCCCATATTTCCTTAGGATCCTTTCGAACTGGTCGTTACAAAAATGGGTTCCACGATCGCTTATGATCGCACGAGGGGTTCCAAACCGAGAAAACAAGTTTTTGTAAAACTTGACTACCACACGAGCATCATTGGTGGGCAAAGCCTTAGCTTCCACCCACTTAGATAGGTAGTCAACCGCAAAAAGGATGTACTTATTACCACGAGATGATGGGAACGGCCCCATAAAGTCTATGCCCCAAACGTCAAAGATCTCACACACTTGGATGATATTTTGTGGCAATTCAGCTTTTTGTGAGGCTTTTCCTTGTCGTTGGCATGAGTCACACGACCTCACAAGATCTTGTGCATCTCGGTAAATATTAGTCCAAAAGAAGCCGGAATCAAACACCTTCTTATCCGTGAGATTAGCACCATGGTGACCACCCGTGGGTCCCTCGTGACAAGCTCTAAGGATGTTAGAAGCTTCGGTGCCAAACACACAACATTGGATGATTTGATCCGCACAAGTTCGAAACAAGTAAGGGTCGTTCCAAAAGTAGAACTTGACGTCACAAAAGAATTTTTGTTTTTCTTGAGTCGTCATACCCTTGATGATGAAGTTACCCGCATGGTAATTTGCAAAGTCCGCAAACCATGGGGTGGAAGAATCAAGCTTAGAATTCACTACACCAAGTGTCTCGAGCGGAAATGTTTCAGTGATTTCCTTGGGCTCGTAAACACTTTGGTGAGGATCTTCCAAACGAGAATGATGATCGGCCGCTGGATTCTCGACTCCTTTTATGTCAACAATTTTGTGATCAAATTCTTGCAGGAGGAGAATCCAACGATGTAATCTCGGCTTTGCATCTTGTTTAGCCATAAGATACTTGATAGCCGAATGATCCGTATACACTATGCATTTGTTCAAGACGAGATAAGGTCGAAATTTCTCAAATGCATACACCACGGCAAGGAACTCCTTCTCCGTTGTAGTATATTTAAGTTGAGCCTCGGTCATCGTCTTGCTAGCATAGTGAATAGGCAAGAAGTGCTTTTCATGACGTTGCCCCAATACGGCCCCAAGGGAAGGTTCCAATTGAGAGCAACAAGAATGGGAGCTTCGGTAAGTTTCCTCTTAAGGATTTCAAAGGCTCGTACACAATCTTTGTCAAAGACAAAACGTGCTTCTTTCTCAAGGAGATGTGTAATAGGTCGAGAGATCTTTGAAAAATCCTTGATGAACCGACGATAAAAGCCCGCGTGGCCTAGGAAACTCCTAACTCCCTTAACGGTTTTGGGATGAGGTAATTTGGCGATGACGTCTACCTTAGCTTGATCTAGCTCAATCCCCGCTTTCGAGACGTTGTGCCCTAAGACGATTCCACTTTTAACCATAAAATGACATTTTTCCCAATTGAGCACAAGGTTGGTTTCCTCACAACGTTTAAACATTCTCTCAAGATTCGACAAACACGAAGTGAACCAATTACCAAACACGGAAAATTCATCCATGAAGACTTCCATCGTCTTCTCGATCATTTCATGAAAAATAGCCATCATGCACCTTTGAAAGGTCCCCGGTGCATTACAAAGTCCGAATGGCATTCTACGATAGGCAAACGTTCCATATGGACACGTAAACGTAGTTTTTTCTTGATCACGAGGATCGATGGGGATTTGGAAGTAACCGGAAAACCATCTTAAAAGCAATAGAAATCGTTTCCCGCAAGACGCTCCAACATTTGGTCCATGAAGGGCAAGGGAAAATGGTCTTTTCGAGTGGCGTCATTCAAATTACGATAGTCAATGCACACTCTCCATCCGGTCACGAGTCTAGTAGGAATTAACTCGTTGGCATCGTTTGGCACAACGTTCATTCCTCCTTTCTTAGGGACACAATGAATAGGACTCACCCAAAGGCTATCAGAAATAGGGTAAATCATTCCCGCGTCAAAGAGTTTAAGGACCTCCTTTTTGATGACGTCGTGAATTTTGGGGTTCACCCTCCTTTGACATTGGATTACGGGCTTGTAATCCTCCTCCATTAAGATTTTGTTGGTACAAAATTTGGGATCGATCCCCTTAATGTCGGATAACTTCCACGCAATTGCCCCTTTGTGATCCTTTACAACATCGACAAGTGCGGTTTTTTCATCATCCGAAAGTACCTTCTCAATAATAACCGGCAACTTGTCGCCCTCCTCCAAATAGACATATTCGAGATGAGGAGGTAAATCTTTCAAGTCGAGGATAGGTGGTTCCTCAATTGAAGATTTAGGCTCGATACTCATAACCTCCTCAGGTGGAGGAAATGGGAAATCGTTAAGGAAATCCTTGATAATCGAGAAGTCCTCATCGTTGTCGAGGTCTTCGTTACAAGTACGTGGAACATCGAATTCTTCCAACGTAAAACCACCACCTTCAAATGGAGTGAAGGTTGGTGTCGAGTTATCAAGGATGGGATCTAAGATACTATGATTGCCACTATTTTCATCATCACCAAAACCTAGAACTTCTTGTGAAAATTCCTCGCAAACCACGTCAATCATATCAACGAGGTTTATGGTTGCAACGGAATAAACATGAGAAATTTGAGAGTTTTGAGTTGCATTTATAACAAGCTCCTCGTCGTTGAAACGAAAGGTGATCTTTCTAGCATGAACATCGATCAAAGCCATAGACGTATCTAAAAACGAACGACCTAAAATGAGAGGAACTTGAGGATCCGTGGGAATATCGACAACGATAAAGTCTACGGGATAGTTGAACTTTCCCACTTTCACAAAAACGTCTTCCGCCAATCCACATGCGGGAATCGTGGAATGGTCGGCCAACTCGATAGACATTAGTGAAGGAGTAAGATTAGGAAGATTGAGCGACTTGAAGATTGCAAGTGGCATCAAGTTAATGCTAGCACCAAGATCGACCAATAATAACTCGATTTTTACTCAGTTAGAAAAGTTCGTTGAAATTGGTCTAATCGAATTGATTACTTGTTTAAAGTGTGACTCAGTTGTTTTTTGTTAAGAAAAATATTTGTCGTTTTTTGAAAATAAAAATGCACAAACTTTAAAGTAAATGGCAGGAAATTAAATCTAAACCTAGATGAAAATAAATGATGAGAAATTAAAGCGTGACGAAAAGTGAATAAGGCAAACTTAAAACTATCCTAAAGGCAAGCCTAAAATAAATCTAAGGCAAGTAAACTAAAAGTGCCACTAAGGAAAAAGGCGTGGAAAAATAAAGCTTAAAACTTAAAAATATAAAATTAGAAAAAACTAGAAAACACTCATCCAGAATAAATCCTTCATCCGTAGTAATATAAAGTTTTGAGAGATTCTTCATCTTTGGACCACGACTTCTTCATTTTTCTCCAATCTTTATTTTGGACTTTGATATACAACGATCCGCCTCCTTTTAGGACTTGGATCTATTTATCCTCATACCTTGTTAGGGCCTTTTTGGATAGACTTCTCCATGATCTTTGGGGAGTTTTTGCTTTTCGTCGTGTGTCTCGATCCTTCATATTGATTTTTGATAAATGATTCTTCACATCACTTTTGGATCTTTAGCAACAAAATGTAGCCCTCATGCCTTGTTAGGACCTTTTTGGACTCGCCAATCTTCGCATCCCGCTTCAATAAGTTATGCCTTGGCTATGAACTCCAATCAATACCGAGCAACTTTTAAATGATATTGGGCTAGAATCTAAGTAACTTTTCAAATCGTACAACCTTATTTATTGAAGATAAAATTATTAGCAAGCGATGGGAGAATAGGCTTATAATTAACTCACATAAATTCACGAAAGGATACCAAAATTATAATTAACTCTATCATCTCTCGTTCTCCACAATTTAAAATCTCAAGGAATGAGACTCGTGGATGCTTAGCCAATTAAATCAAAGTTTTGGGTTTTCGAGTCATCTATAGGATCTTGCAACTTCTTAGACTTTTTCAAGTTTAGAAATCGCATTTTAAAGTTCCCTTGATAAACGACTCTCTAGGATCAATTATAGGAACTTGTGAAAAGTTCTTGTTCTTAACCCGTGAGAGTTAAGACTTTCGCGTTTTAAAGCTCCCTATATAAAAGCCTAGCAAACATGACTTAAACACGTTAATGATACTAGCTAGAGTAAACTTAGATAAGTAAACTCGGGTTGAGTCAAAAGATTCACAAAGGTAAAACTAGCAAAACATGACTTAAACACGTTAATGATACTAGCTAGAGTAAACTTAGATAAGTAAACTCGGCTAGAGTAAACTTTATTAAAATTTATTCAAGTAAAGAAAGAAAATAACTATACAAAGGTAAAACTACTAGGCCAAAATAGATCAAAATTTTTGAAAAATGTCGAAAAAATCAATTTTCCGATTAAAATGAGGATAAATACAAGGAAAAGACCACTTAACTTCGATAGAAGTGCCCCCTACACTTGATATAAACATTGTCCTCAATGTTTAAGCATGTGGGATTAAACTCCCCTACACTTAGGACATTGTGCACGTTGATTAAATCTTGCTAAGAAAGAGACAACTAAAGAGATTCCTATTTTAATATTGGAAAATATAAAATAGTGAATCGAAAAGAGTTTAGGATAGAACCGGGAAGACAGAAACACGGGTCGTCAAAAATCATCAAGAGTGGATCATTGAACGATCGAATCCCTGAATATGAGAAGAGAGGAAATAGCAAACACCAACGGGTCTCCCCTACACTTAGGATATAGATAGATAGATACTTGGGTTGCCTCCCAAGAAGCGCTTGATTTTTGATCACCGAGTCGTGAGCCTGACTCGACCTTGAGTATCATGGAAATAACCTTGAATAGCATCCACCAAGATCAAATACATAGTTTTCGTCCATCAAGTAACACAAGCTCAAGGCGAACAAGGCAAGCCAAAGAAAAGTAGGCAAGGTTCCCTTAAGCAAGTGGTGAGCACGGTGGTAGCAAGAATGATGGGGTGCAAGCATATCTCCAGTAGTTCCAAAAATCTTTCCTTTTATTTCATCAGACGGATACTGAGATGGCTTAAAAATTTCAATACCGGGGTCGAACACCTTTTCCTTTAGGGGAAAATAGCACTCAGGCTCAGCAGAATTTGAAGAACATCCGCTAAGAAAATGCACAACCTCGTCCTCAGAAGGTGGACAAAGAGGTGTCAAAACATACGTGTTGCGGGTGTTGGTGTCGTCCGGTGTCGTCTCCTTTGAAATAATTTTCTTCAAATCCGTAGAAGGATGAAGACCATAATCATCAAAGTCTAAAGGAGGAGCATCACTCTCATTTGGGAAGTATGTGTTGAGAAAAGTAGCAAAGTCTTCCTCAAATGAGTAGTCATCCAAAGTAGGATCAATCATGGTTGGCGGAGGATCTTCATCATGTGAAGAATCACTCGAGAGAGTATCAGCCTCATCAAAATCATCATAAGTGGGCATGTCGGGATACTCGGAAGTAAAATCATCATAATCATCTCTCTCGGAACTAGAATCATCATCATAAGCATCATAGATCGGTGAAGAATCATATATGGGTGAAGGTTCCAAATTGGAGAGAGAACCATCCACATCATCTTGAAAAAGTGGATTATCATGTAGAGGCTCGAAGAGAGGATTGTTGTAGACAACAAAATCATCAAGCACATTAATCATATTCGTCGATTCTCTTCCATTATATTTGCTTGTAAGCTTCCCCATTTCAAAAACTTGTGCATCATCCCTGACTCTTAAGATGAGTTCACATTTATCCACATCTACTAAAGCTCTACCAGTTCTCAAAAATGGGCGTCCAAGTATTAACGGAATACGAGGGTCCATTTCAAAATCAACAACGACGAAGTCGACCGGA